>VXBZ01012857.1:0-29213 GCA_013399135.1 Heliornis fulica | reverse complement strand
AAAATTGTAAGGTAAATAACATTTTTTATTAAATTAAGTTCTCATTCAGTGTTGGAAGAAATTCCTCTATTGTTTTTATTTAGGTTTCTTTTTTAACATTCCAATATGAATGCTATGCTGCATCTAAATCAGGCTTATCTCTATCTCACTAAATAATTAATAAAACAAATGCCAAGTTCAGACAAAGCTTTCAACCCTATATAGTCTCTGAGCATGCCTGAAAGAAAGGTTTACCATTTTACAGATTTTAAAAGAATCTTAATAACAAATAAGTAATTAATGCAATAGGGAATCTGAAATATTTATAAATGTGAACAGGAATAAGCACAAAACTATCATGCTTTATCTTAAAATAGCTGAAGATCATTCAAGTAGACTTTTCTCCCACCTGAAATGTTTCAAAAAAAGCATAAAAAAGTTGCAACAGTCGTAAAGAAGCAAATAGAGAGAGATAATTTGAACACATGTAGAGAAAATACCTGAGACATCATACATTGTAGATTTTTTTCTTATAATAAGAAGAAAATAACCAAATGTGCTCTAATTTACTGTACAGCTATTTTTAATTTTTTCTTATGTTTTCTTTTTTCTCCTACATCATTTCTTGATGTTCCTAAAATGCAGTTCATATCCTCACATTGTTCCTGACAATATTTCCAAAAGAATACTTTACAGAAGGAATACTTGAAAGTCTGCATAGCCAGCTACTAACAGTCCCGAAAATTCCTCCAGTGCATCGATAACTTCCTGATGCAAATGGTGGATGAACCTACTAGGAGAGGAGTGCTGCTGGATCTTGCTCTCACTAATAAGAGGTACTTGTTGAAGTGGTGAAGATTGAGGATAGCCTTGGCCCCAGCGACCATGAGATGATGCTGTTCAAGATCTTATGCTGTACAAAGAGAATATTGAGTAGGACCACAACCCTGGACTTCAAACAATTACTGGGGAAAATCTCATGGGACGGTATTGGAAGAAAAAGGGGCCCAAGATAGATGGTCCATATTCAAGGAATATGTCTTCCAAGATCAAGATCAGAGCGTTCCAATGGGACAGAAATCGAGAAGCGGAGCCAGAAGACCTGTGTGGATAAACAGGGGACTGCTGGGCAAACTCAAGTGGAAGAAGAGAGTCTACAGGTCATGGAAGGAGGGCATGGCCCTCTGCTTGGGAGGAATATAAGGATGTTGTCAGAGAATGTAGGGTTGCGACTAGGAAAGCTAAGGCCTCCTTCGAATTAAACATTGCAAAGGAGGTTAAGGATAACAGGAAGGGTTTCTTCAAATACATAGCAGACAAAACTGATATTAGAGGCAGTGTGGGTCCACTGATGAATGAGGTGGGTGCCCTGGTGACTGAGAACAGTAAGAAGGTGGAGTTACTGAATGCTTCCTTTGCCTCTGGCTATACTGTTGGAGACTGTCTGCAGAAGACCCAGAAAGCTGAAACCCTGGAGGAAGTCAGGATAAATGAGGAGTCTGCCTCAGCTAATGAGGACAGGGTCAGGGATCAGTTAAGCCATCTGGACATCCGTAAATCCATGGGTCCTGATGGGATGCACCTGAGGATGCTGAGGGAGCTGGCAATAGTCATTTCTAGGCCACTGTCCATCATCTTTGAGAAGTCCTGGGAAACAGGAGAGGTGACTGAGGACTGGAGAAAGGCAAATGTCACTCCAGTCTTTAAAAAGGGCAAGAAAGAGGAACCAGTTAACTACAGACTGGTCAGCCTCACTTCCATCCCAGGAAAGGTGATGAAATGACTTGTCCTTGGTGCTGTCTCCAGGCACATCAAGGATAAGAGGGCTGTTAAGAGCAGTCAGCATGGTTTTACCAAGGGGAAGACATGTTTGACTGACCTAATAGCCTTTTACAAGGATAGAACCAGGTGGATGGATGATGGTAGGGCAGTGGATGTGGTTTGCCTCATAAGTCATTTGACACTGTCTCCTACACCATCCTGGTGGACAAACTGAGGAAGTGCGGCCTGGAGGGTGGAGTAGTGAGGTGGATTGAGAGCTGGTTGAAGGGAAGAAGCCAGCGAGTTGTGATCAATGGGACAGAGTCTGGCTGGAGGCCTGTAACTAGTGGAGTCCCTCAAGGGTCAGTACTGCGACCAATATTGTTCAATGTATTTCTTCATGAATTGGATGATGGAATAGAGTGCACAGTCAGCAAGTTTGATGATGACACAAAGTTGGGAGTGTGACTGACACACCAGAAGGTTTTGCTGCTATTCAACAGGACTTAGACAGGCTGGAGAGCTGGGCAGGGAGAAAATGAATGAGATTTAACAAGGTCACATGTAGGGTATTGTATCTGGGGAGGAACAACATCAGGTACCAGTATAGGCTGGGGACTGGCGTGTTGGAGAGCAGTGTAAGTGAGAGGGGCCTGGGGATCCTGGTGGACAGCAGGATAACCAATGTGCCCTTGTGGCCCAGAGTGCCAGTGGCATCCTGGGGTGTATTAGATGGGAGGTGGCTAGTAGGCCAAGATAATTTCTTTTCCCTCTCTATTCTACCCTGGTGAGACCACACCTGGAGTATTGCATCCAGTTCTGGACCCCTCAGTTCAAGAAGGACATGGAACTCCTTGAAAGAGTCCAGCACAGGGCCACCAAGATGATGAAAGGAGTGGAACATCTTCCTTATGAGGAAAGGCTGAGGGATCTGTGTCTCTTTAGCTTGGAGGAGACTGAGGGGTGATCTCATTGTTTCTAAATATGTAACGGGTGGGTGTCAGGAGGATGTAGTCAGTCTCCTCTCAGTGATGGACAGTGATTTAAGGGTGCAAGCTGGAGCATAGGAGGTTCCATGTGAACATAAGGAAAAAATATTTCACTGCGAGTGTGACAGAGCACTGGAACAGGCTGCCCAGAGATGTTGTGTAGTCTCCTTCTCTGGACTCATTCCTGTGTTACTTAATCCAGGTGAACCTGCTTAGGATTTTTCAAGATCCCTTCTAACTCCTAACATTCTGTGATTCTGTGAATGAATGGTGATCCCTTCGTTTCTCTGAGAACAATGTGCATGCCTTAGTTTCCTGGGGAGTGGTCGGAGGGACAGCATTAAGGGGAGAAATTATGAGTTCACACCCCTACTACTCAAAATAATACCTATGGACAAATGAACATTGTCCCTATTAGCATTATATTTAATGTTCTCCAGAAGCAGCAGAGAAATCCAAATGTAGCTGCTGAGCTATGAAGTATCTTGGAATGTGACTTATTTTTCTTGTAGCTGTCTTGAAAATTCTACACCTCACGCTGAATTAATTTTATGTGATCTAAAAGCAGCTCAACAATGTAAATAGCACCTTTATTGTTATTAACATGACATTAATAAAAAAATCAAAGGAATGCATGTATCTAAAATGATATATGTGTCTATATGTGCAACCTGAGATCCTGGTGTCTCAGCTACTTATGTCAAGGGTAGGATCTCATTTGCACTTATTTCTTTTAAATCTAGTCTATAAATACACTGCAAAACAGAAGTAGAGAGAGCACAGTGGTATCATGTCAGAATGAAGCTTGATTCACAATAATACCTGAGAGCTGAAAACTGGACAGGAGAACCCTGCTCCTCCATCAAAGATGGATACTTAGGTTATTATTACTCTCTGCTTACCATTTGTTGTGACCTTGTCCTTAGACTTTTGTATGATGGAATTCTACATCTCACATTAAGAGGGAGTTGAGTGGAGGGTGTCAGGAAGGGAAAACTGTGTGAACTTATTTTGCAAACTATAATTTATCTCTTCAGTGCAGAAAACAAGATTCTTATTAAGATGAGAACTGGAAGGTTCATACAGGCGATACAGCACTGTGACACTCCTGGGTCACAGATCACACAGTCTTAAAGGTGTGTTCTACATGCTGAAGGAGAAATAGTACTTGTCATTTATTACCATATAATTAATATTTGGAATTTCAAGTATGAAACAACTTTTTTAATGTTCACAGTGCTGTTCAATGAAATATTTTGTTAATGGAGAGAAAATTCTGTGTCATAAAGACATAAAATTATATTGCATTTCAGATCTACTTGCAATGCTGCTAATAGAGTGGATACTTAGGCATGACTGTTCTCCCTTCAAAGGTCCCATCTCCCTTTGTATATTATTTTGCTTCTGTTGTTGGAGGAGGATGATTGAGGGAGGCAACACTGGTTTAGAATTAAAGTCTCAGTCCTATTGGAACTGAGTCCTGTTAATTTAAACTATGACTTACTGACTTACTCAAGAGTTTTATATACTTAGAAGGGAAAAATATTATAAGCTTCAATGTGATTTTCCAGAATCCTATTGATTCTTTCTACTGATTTCTAGTACTTAACTATCTGGTCTTTTTTGTTTATATATATATATATATATATAATGACATTACAGGGATTTTGTTGCTAACAGTCCACCTTAAAACTGCTGGAAGTAGCTCTGGAACAGAAAGTCTTGGTCAGAGGTAAGACACTATTAATCATAGACTTTATTGAATTCTATGGATTTCCATTAACATAAATAGAGCAATTCAAATCCTGTAATGTCGTAATAAGAATAAGGTATTTTTCATTGTCCTATTTAGAAGAACATTTAAAAGGTTGAGAAAAAAAAAAAAAAAGGTCTATGTTTGTTTACTTGGAAGAATAAAACTCCCTAGCAGCACTGGCTTGTTTTATTACTAAGAAACAACCCAAATTAAAGAAAAATACTTGAAGTTCTAAACATCTGTTGCCTTATGTAAACTACTTTACAGAATGCACATTTAAAATGTAATCTTTCAAGTATTTCTAAGAGCAAGAGCTGTGCTATACCTGGATTTGGAAACTGCTGAGTGCCCTGTTTCTCTACACTGAAGTTGAAAATCACCCTTGATGTTTCTTGTTTTAACATTCTCTTTATGAGAAGAGATTAAAGTAGGCAGCAGTGGCAAAGATTTAAAGAAGATTAAAATGGAGGTTGTGAATTCCATTAGGGATCCCAAGATCTTAGAATATGTAAACAACGAAACACATCATCTAGTCCCTTCTTTTCTGTGAACTGGTGAACTCAGTCCTCTATGTGACAACTGTTTATCACAGCACAGAGACTTAGCATACTATTATCATTCAGTTATTATGAATCCATTTTTATTCTCTTTGACTGGCTCAAATTTTTATTTCCATTCTGTAAAGGGAAAGCAAATGTTTCAAAAACCTGCATATTGCTCTTTTTAGTGATTCACATGAATACATAAACTTATTCATAAATAGCTCCAGCAGTAGGAATAGCAGTGTCTATATGTGCTAATTTATTAGGTTTTTTGGGTTATTTAAGAATGTAGGGTGGAGTCAAAGTCTTACACATGAACACACATATATACATATACACACACAACTCAATTACTGTCCAATAAAATAGACACATTTTATGTTTTCGCTCTACTTATTGTAGTTATTTTATAGAGCTACAAGCCGTCCACTTCTGAAAACTTTTGAAATCTAATTTAGGGGAAACTTTAGGCATAAAAGTCAAAAGGCTGAATGGTTTTACAAAAACTTGTAGAAGTACCCCTCTATCGAGGCACCAGGATTAGATGAAGACAGGACTAGGCTGGACACAGAGGTCAGGAAACACAAGGAAAGGAGCTGGCGAAGATAATAATGGAATAAATGGGACAAAAGAGAAGGATGGAAACGGATCAGTGGGCACAACGTTAGGCAAGAATTGAATTTGGGAGGAACAAGATAAAATGGTAGTTATTTTCTGGATCATTTAATAAAAATATTTAAAATATTATAGGAGTATATTAACTGATTGTTAAATGGGTTGAATAAATAATGAAAACTCTTTCCCAGTTTCTGAAGATCAACACTATGCAAAACAAACACTGCTATAAAAAAGCAATTCTATTAATATGTGTTAATCACAGAAGGCAAACTATCTATGGGCCAAAGTAAGAAAGAAATAACTATTTTGTCCCAACTGTATGAAGAAAAATGATAGGCTTTTCTGGATGCTTCTCAATTAAGTGCAAGTTAAACAAAGACAGTCTCAGGAAAATGAAGTAGTGCTTATCTGAATATATGAATATTAGTGTTATTCATTTAGTTCTCCCAATACAATGTTAATTATTTTTAACAAAGATATGTAGGCATCCACCATCACTATCATTTTGAGTACTATTTTAAATATTTTCAAGATCTGCTCTCCTCTCAGAGAGATCAGCAGATTTATCTATCTGTCTGTCTTGCCAGATGGAGACACTTCTAACTGAAGGCAAATCAAAACAGGAATATGAAGAATAACAACCTTCTTTGGAATAGGGGAGTGTCCAGACAGAACTGTCCAATTTTTCTACCACATATTTAGGAAGATTTACATTTTCATTTATTATGTTCTTCAAGACTTGTGCAGAATTTTAAACCCTTGTTGTTTTTCTCTACTGGAAGTATTTGAGACAGAATGAGAAAGATGAGCTGCAGTTAAAGAAGGAAGCCTCTGCTTCTAGTAAAGGATGGCTTACTCTAAGAAATGGTAAAAGAAAAATATCTCAACTTGGGGAATTTTGCTTAAGTTAATTGACAATTGACATGAGCATGTTACTGATTCAGGGATGAGAATCTCCTTCCAAGATGATGGCTCCAGCTGATCCTCCTGTCCCTCACAACAGCTTCTCTTTTGTAAATATGTTTGAGGCACCATAACTTCCTCTGCCTGGTTGAAGTTTTGGCATTCAATGGTCCATTTTGATCTGTTTCACAGCATTATGGGACTGTCTGGAACTAGCACAGGGCATTTCACTGAGTCCTCCCACACAGCTCTCTCTGGCAGTGTTCTGCTATCAAAACTGTACCATTTATGCACAATATAAGAAGACAAAAGATAACTATAATGATGGAGTCCCAGAACCTAGTCCCAGAGCAGAACATGATGCCTAGCCATGTAGGCTTTGTGAATTAGAGAAGAAACACAAATGTTGACAAAATGTTTTTAATTGGGTCTTTGTTGAGACCCTAAGGTTGTGAACAGGCAGGCTATTCATGCAGTTTGTGTTTGTTTGCAGTTTGCTGAGCAGGGCTCAGGAAATGTGGGTTATGTCTACTAAACAGTCACTTTGCACCTTTCCATTACAGATTCAGGTAATCACTTTGAAAATCAGTAACACCTCTAACCTGTACTTGCACCTCAGAAAAGGATTTGTGCTATTCAAGCTTTTGAAAATGCATTCTTAAATGCTTTTGCACTCAGATGATTTTTTCCAGAGATTAATTCCAGCCAAATTAAATATTTCTGTGCTATATAGTGAGATGGGTGTTCAGAACTAATTCCTAATCTGATCATTTCCAGATTCTCAGTTTAATATGATTTATCTACATGAAAGAAGCGGTATGGTTGTTATCAGCCACCACTAATGAACGTATGAAAATGACACAGTGTGTATTTCTACTAGCCAGTCAGGCAGTCTAAATATAATCATATAAAGCATTGCTACAGTTCTGGTACTCCTTGTGCTGTGATGAAGTGAAAAGTCTCTAACAGATACAAGTGTGCAGATTTAGTATAAAAGAACGTCTGTAAGCCAGCTGGCCGAATGTTTGTGCACTGTAAGAAGGTCAAAGACCTTGTATGGTCTTAATAAATAGAATCAACTGACTTCATATGTATTTTGGCACTAATATGTGGCCTATGGCATCATTTCCTGAGGTTTAGTACAATATTAATAAAAAGGCTATGCCAGATTAGGTCCAAATCAGTGTTATGGTGGAGAACACTTTTTCTCTTTGCTCAGTCAGAAAAAAAATAAATTAAATGGAATAAGGCACAGCTGCTTATGGCATTACTTTGAAATACCCACACAAACACAAATCCTCAAGTTAAGTTGAAGCTTGCTTCATTTTATTTATTTCTCATTAGTTTGCCTTAAATCATTGACTTCTCTGGGAAGTATAAAAAGGAAAAGTAAAAAGAAACAAGTCCTGCCCGGGCCAGAGAGATGAATAAAGCACATGCCAACAATAAATCCAGGTTTAGCCTTTGGCTTTGAAACACCCTGAATTCATTACATTTGTTTGTGCAGCCACTGTTAATCTGTTGTGACAACAAATTAAAGTCTGATTTAAATTAAAGCAAATCACAAAATAATTAGATCCTTTTTCTTTCTCATGCCACTTTCCAGCTCTTCGTCCATTACTGGTCCAGGTTATGGATTCACCACCTGCCATCTGATCCTTCAGAAGCTTTATCTGTTAGGTTTTCCTTTTTGCCTTCAATAAAGTAACCTCCCTCTTTTTTTTTTTTTTTTTTTCACAGTATCATGTGGGGGACTTGCACATTAACCACTGTTTGACCTGCTTTCCTTCAAAGACTCTTACTTTCTCAGACGAAAAGATACTTCTTGATTCCTTTGTTAACAGATCTACGTGCTTGTTCCACACCCTTATTAGCTACATCTCTGAAAATATTTATGAAATCTTCACTGAAAGACATGAATTAATTAAAAAAAATTACGATCACACCATAACGCATTATGTTTCAGTAATGCTCTATGTTATGACTGGGTATGTGGGCACCCATGCCCACAGATGCATTCCTCATTTAAGACAGTTTATAATCCTCTCCTACTTATTTTATTTTACATTTTCTCCTTGGTGAATGTCAAAGCCAAGTCTGAAACATGAATATGGAAGTGGGTATGTGAGAAGTAAGATATTAAAATTCTATATCCAGGAGAATAAGTGTCTGTCATTCATTAATCAATAAAATGTGTGCTTCCTCCTCTATCTGAAGAATATAAGGTATCAGTGTTTACATTAGATCACAATTAAGACTTATTTTGAAAAATGAAAGGATCACGTCTTTTCAAAACCTTTTTCACTGAGATGGATTTTATGGACTCATGTGTGTGTGTCCATGTGCTTGTTTGTGTGGGTGTATAAGTTTGAGAGAGGAAACAGAAAGAAATTAAAACTTTAACATTGATACATTAAAAATCCTACTTGTCTTCAGTTAAACTAAGGTAATACCTTACATTAAATGTTTGGTTTTTATTGTTTTCCTTCCCTCCACTACCCCTAATAAATACATATTTTTGATTAAATATCCTAAACTTGATTGCCTGTTGCCTTTTTACATGCCACAATGTATACTCTTTTTTGCCTCCAGCTGCAAAAGAATTCTAACATGTTTATAAAACCATTTAGAAGTGTGAAGGAAGTGATGCTGCCAGTAGTAAAAAATACTAATTTTCAATTTTCAGTGTCTGTATGGCGATTTGGTACTATTAACACATATGCCAGTTTTGGAATGATGCAGCTTTCAAAAAGTTGTTTTCTATCATTTCGCTATATTAATGTATGACTTTTTCTGGCTTGCAGATGAAGCTAGGAGAATTTTAAAAGTATACAGAGAAATCAGGAAACTGCAATAACCTTATAAATGATGTTTTTTAAATCATGAAAACTTGTTGAAACAGATGCAGCACATTCCTTTCTTAATAGTCCAGATCATCATCAGACTTGAGGTCACACAATAATTACAATATCTTCAGCACTCCAGTTAAATCATCAGAGTTACAGTAAAGATTTACAAAATTAATTCTTCTAAGGCTTAGGCCTTGTCATGTAATTAATTTAATTATGAAAATAGGAACAGAAAAGCTTTGTTACAGACTTGATTCTAGGATTCTTAAAGACATACAAAATACCATGCATGTGACTTCATATAAACACATTATACATGTAGAATGCTACACATTTTTAATTCTTTTTCTTATTTTTCAAAATTAAAAAAAAAGATTATTGAAATATATCTGCAATTAAGTATTTTTCATAAAATACGCATAATTTGAGCCATCTTCTGCAGTAGCACATTTCTTGAAATTACTCACTTTGTGGAGAAGAGTGGTTTTCGGGATACTGGCTCAGGTGAAAGAATGTCTCTTATCACTCACAAGGAGTGCATTTTTCAAGATGAATTAATAAATTGATTCATCAGTACTTACAAGGCCAAAAGATTGCCTCACAAAATCATTTTTCTATGGCCTAGGAAAAAAACCCAACATTGAGAATCAAAGTCAGTATTGAATTTTTAATCATGTGTAATAAGTGAATTAAGGATTAGCAATAGTCTACTCACACATATGCGTTTCAAATGTTGAATGAGCCATTTTGTGATGTTCTGAACAAATGAAATATACGACTCTAGTGTTAATTTCCTAACTAGATAAATAGTTTTCACTTTCTAGCTTTCCTAACTATTCTATGATTCCATCAATACACCTGATAACCAACAGGAACAAAATGTGCTGTTCTAGACAAAAGGAGAAAATTAAAAAAAAAAAAAATCTGGCCATAAATCATCTTGCAATTCTAGCATAGCTTCT
Source organism: Heliornis fulica (assembly GCA_013399135.1). NCBI lineage: Eukaryota > Metazoa > Chordata > Aves > Gruiformes > Heliornithidae > Heliornis > Heliornis fulica. The sequence continues at coordinate 18,854 of VXBZ01012857.1, read as the reverse complement.
CCAGGAAGTTTTCCACTTGATATGTCTTCCCAAATGGCTTCATATCTCCCAATAATGTATTGAAAAATGTATTTACTCTTAGGGGAGAATAGAGAAGTTTTCCAGATTAACTGATTTCAAGTCCAACTCAATGGAAACAAGCAGGCACTAAGATACTCTTTGAAAAATTATAATGAAATATTATGGGTTGGATATCTCCCTGATATATCAGGAATAATAACAGCTATGCTGACAGTTTATGATCCTATCCACATTTAACATTAAAGCTAATTCCTGGGTGACTCTCTCATAGATGAAGATAAACGATAAAGGATTTTATTATAGAGAAGAGAAACATATGAAGTCATACTTTAATAGATGGTAGTTTAAGCACTGTATAACTCATCCTCTGTTTAGTAACAGATTATGTTGATGTGAGTGGAAAAAAGTAATTCAGAAGATTCAGAAGGTAAAGGAAAATCTGATTTCCTTTTTTTGGATCCATTGATTGGTACTTCAACTAGGCAGTGTTGGAAGGGGAATATGCTGACAGAATGTTCACTGTCAGAGAAATTATGTTCTTGTCTCATAGCTTTGTTTATAAAATAGAATGTTTATGACTAAGTTTATAACAAGCAATCCTGTAGTAAACTGGATGAATTTTAAACAACAATACTGAAAACATTTTTAATCACTAAATTACTGGAATTTTGAACAGTTATTGGAGAGCATACTACATTAGTCTCACTGATCAGTCATTTGTTACTGGCAAAAGAAGTTCTAGGGTAGATATGAAAAATAAAACAAAATGCCTTTACAACTAGGCACAAGCATACTAGAATGAATAGAATTCTATTCAGATAAATTAGTTTTCTTAATGATCAAAAGAAGCAATATTTATTTCACATGTCCATCTTGCACATTTTAATTCTTCTTAAAAAGTTCAAAATGTGTTTAACCTCAAAAACAGATAAAATTGCATCTTTTCAGAGCTCACAGAAAACTACTAAGACATTTCTCAACTTACCTGAGTGCTATTCATGTGAAGTATGAATTAGTTCTACTCTATTAGCCTTTATTCAAATACGTCTGAAGTAATTACAGGAGATTAGTAAAATATGGTGAATAACATCATCTTCAGACTGCTCAAACTCTGTGGTATTTCTAGTACTTTCTGATGCTTATAGTATTCTATACTGAAAAGGACCATTGACTAACCAGTTGTCTGAGAAGTGTTGTTGAATAAAACAATATTATGATAAAAGTTATATGCAGGAATGTCCAAAGAATATATGTATCAAATAAGATATCACATTTTTCTTTCATGTAATGACTAGAGAAATAACATTAAACACCGAGATCCAGATTTGTCATCCGTTTTATAACTTCCCTTTCTGTAAAATAAAATTATATTTTGGCTCTGGAGAAAGATGCTATTAGCTTGCTAGGTGTGCTACAACTCTCTTTGACTATGTCCCTCATTTGTGTTTACTGATGTTTTATGCATGGGTGAAATTAAAGTACAAAGCATGGATGACTTATGGAAAAATATATTTAATTCCTGTGCTAAAAACATATCTGTATTTTTCAGGTAGTTTGGCAGGCTCATTTTACACTTCAAATCTTTTAGTGGTTTCAGGTCTAACTTGTATATTGACAACCTTGATCCTTTTGTGGAAAGGGAAAGATCAATTTTTGTAAGTCAAAAAGAAACAGCATACCACAGGGAAAAAAAAACGTTTATTTAACAAAGCATCTTCTTTGGAGTATAAAATAAATTTTAAAATTCTGATACACAACTTTTCACTTTTTACTCTAAGAAAATATTCTAAAGCTGATGGCATTTTTTCTCAAATAGAAAGCACTGAGAGCAAAACAGTAATTTCTGGTTTTGATAAAATAACCAATAAACCAGGAATAGTCTAATTGGTTTTCACTAGCTAATATATAAGACAAATAATTGCAAAGTTTGTTACATTCAGTTTGGTGTGCACTAAAGTACCAAAACCTATGTAAAAATAGTATGTATACAACAATGTTACAGTTTCCAATAAAGTCAGCACCTGCCTCCCAAAACTAATAAAAGTACACCTATGACTATGTTTTTCTTCTTCACTTAGCTTATTCACTAATCCACGCACAAGGAAAACTTCTGTAGTTTTGGCTTTTTTCAGTCCATGAAATCCAGTCACACAAAATTGGTGGTAATTCAGATAAGCTATTTAAAAAAAAAAAATATGACCCCAGAAGTGTTAATCACATTCATAGGAGACTTATTGGTGGAGAACTTATATAACTTTAGGATTCTCCACGTCCTTTTCTGCAGAAAAATCTCAGACTACACCCTAAAGTTTGATGCAAGATTCACTTTATCCAATTAAGATATTTAATCACTGCTTGGAAACCTCCACAGTTCATGAACACCTCAGAAGAAGTTCAATCAACCATCACAGTGATAGGGAACTTTACCAAATTAACTGATACAAAACATTAAACCCATTCTTTTATGCATAAGCTAATTTTGTTTTCCTCCTGTATTTAAATGAAAGCAAAATCGGCTAGAGATTAAAATCTGTGACCCTGACTTTTCTTATTAAGAACTCGATTCCAAAGTTATTTATAACACCTCTCCTTTCCCTTCTAACATTGAGAAGAACCTGTGCTAGCAGAAAAATTCTTGCTTTTTTCTTGTCCAGGTTTATTTACTAGATGTGCTTCTTAAAAAGACCTTACTCTGTAACTCAGGAAGGCATTATCTCTTTAGTTAATTGTAGCCAAAGGAGTGGCCTATAACAGGTAAAAATCATGTTTACTAATCGAGACACAAGTAAAATATAGCTTGCCTTGAACTCAATTGGAAGCATCCTGAAGCAACACCGTGTTATGTATTTTAAAACATTTTGATAGCATAACCATGTAAGATTTTATATTCATATGTGAACAATATAATCCTCAAAGAGTCCTCAGAAAAGCCAAGAAAGAAATATACAGTTGAATAAAGAGGACATCCAAGTAACAAAAATTGCTGGATCAAGGACAAGATAAACACAAGACTGCAAATAGACAGGACGTTCTCCCAAATATACACAAGAGATGTGTCTAGCAAGATAAAATAAGCAGTTCTAGGAGCAGAGGAGATACCACGACCACCATCCCCTTTCTGAAAGGAAGGCAAAGGTGACATAAGTGAGGAAATTCATAAAGATAAGACTACTTCTATTCCAACATTTCTCACCAACATACTCTCAAGCCCTGTGACTAACGGTGTTCTCCAGGGGTCAGTGTTGGGTCCAGTCTTGTTTAACATCTTCATTGACAACCTTGATGAGGGAACAGTGTCCACCCTCAGTTTATAAATATTTGAAGTGTGGGAGACAAAGGGAAATGGCCAACCTCTTCTCAGTGGCCTGTGGGGACAGGACAAGGAGCAATGGTGACAACTTTGACCACAGGAGGTTCCTCGCCGATGTGAGAAAGAACTTCTTCATTGTGAAGATGACAGAGCACTGAAACAGGCTGCCCAGGGAGATTGTGTATTCAAGACCCATCTGGATGCCTACCTGTGTGACCTGTTCTAGGGAACCTGTTTTGGCAGGGGAGTGGACTCGATGATCTCTGGAGGTCCCTTCCAACCCCTACAATTCTGTGATTCTATGTGATTCTGTGATTCCTTGCCTTGACCTTGGCAACTAGGGCAATCAAGGATTGTCCCCAACAATGCAAAGCATACAGCATCAGGGCTCTGTGATATTACGTCATCACAAGTAGTTTAGAATATGATTGTTAAATGCTAGCAGCTTTGTAGATGTAGTGATGGTTAATATTGTGTAAGAATAACTTGAAGTGAGTTTTTAATGACTAAATTTAGTACAGTTTAATTTTGAAGATCAAATCTGTCCTGATTCTTCTCTTAATTAACTCATCCTTAGCTTGAGTTAAGACAGGAATATTAATTGAATTAAGCTGTGTAATGCTCGTGCATCTAGTAAAATGACTTGAATTTTATGGATAGTGGTATCTATAATCATACCACTGAAACAAATGTTTGTGTGCTGCACAGTGGATCTATCCTCCATGTCTTCATTCATGTTTTATTTCTGGTAAGTGAAGTGCCTTGCAAACACTAATGTCACACTGGTAAGCCTTTAGCTCTGGAAAATAGAAACCCAGAGAATAGTACAGTGGAGAGGCTTGATCCCAAAATCTACAATACAGCTGAATGCAAAAGATGAGGAGGAAGCCAACAGAGATTTCAACATTTAAAGAAACCATTAAAAGAACCCAAAACCAAACAGCTGAAGAAATGACTGCAAATGAGGAATGGTGCATTCTGGAGACAGAGAAGCCAAATTCTTAGAGAAAATATAGAAACAGTAATATAGCAGTACATGTAGTCTTGGAAATTGTTCCTCTCTCTTAAACCTAGAACCAGGCCTATGTGATTACACATGCTGAATGTTTATCTTGCTTGTCCCTGGTCTGATGAGAGGAGTCCATGCCAGCCTCACAGATATAATGTACCTGGATTTAGGAGCTGACAATTGAAAAAAATAAACCCTCAAAAAAACCCAGCACATCTGATCTGCAATCTGAATACATTTCTTACTGCTCTTCTGCAAGAACTGACCTTAAAGTTGGTATAGGTAGTGTTTCTTGAGTAGAAATATCAGACAGAGAAGCTGAGGGGGGAAAAGGACACTAAATCTTTTCTCAAAATCAAGTAGAAGATTGTGTTCTTGTCCTGGCTGAAAAGGTCTGAATTTTAAACAAAACATCCACAAGTAAGAAGCATGAAACCATGCTAATGTCCAGTATATTGACCAAGGTCTGTATTCTTAAAGCTGTAGTTCTTCATTACACAGGCTCAGACTCCACTGGACGTCCATTGAATGATCTACAGATACCCTCAAAACACTATTAGGGAAGATGAGTCAAGCAGAGTCATGCATGTCTTTGGCAATACCTTGGTGCCTAATAAATAGCAAATACTGTATTATAATTAACCCAAGAAAAATATTTGTGAGTTTGTTGCCACTCCAAAAAGATGGATAGATGCCAGTCAGTGATGATAATCCTATAACAAAGCATAAGAAACAGAGGCACAAAACCAATCTATTGACAGTCTTGGACTATGCCAGTTATTTTCTGCTCCGAATGACTTAGTGCACAGGTTGCTCAGGGCTTCATCTAACTCTGCCTTGAACGTCTCCAGGGATGGGGCATCCACCACCTCCCTGGGCAACCTGTTCCAGGGCTCCACCGCTCTTAGAGTAAAGAACTTATTTCTAATATTCAATCTAAATCTAAATCCCTCTATTTTAAGACCATTACCCCTTGTCCTGTCACAACAGGCCCTACTGAACAGCCTCTCCCCATCTTTCTTGTAGGCCCTCTTGAGGTACTGGAAGACCACTATAAGGTCTCTCTCTCTTGGTTAATTTAACACCTTTGAAGACTGAAGAATTGGTCTCAAGAAGGTCCTGCAAAAGGCCCTGGCTAAAATCTGGTCTGGCTGAATGGTAGCAGCTGTAGCAGTATCCACCAAGAGCCTGTGGTGGCATGCAAAGGTCAGGGTGGAAGCTGAGTGACTGAGATAGGGCCTTCAAAAAGTACAGAGGTGAATTGTTAGATGAACACAGACAAGAAGAGACAAATTCAGCTAGCATGCTAGAAGAAAAATCACAGTTAAGTATAAAAGGAGTGTTAGTTTTAAAATCTAAGCTTGCTCTTGTGAAAGCATAGTTGCAACTGGTGAAAGGCAGAGATAAACAAAGGTCAGCACATGCAATCAATTAGCTTGAGTGAGATGAAACTTGAGCTCACATTCATTCCACATATCTCACTCTGCTGCATCATTATACATTTATCACTACCAGGTTGTCCAGTACATAAAGTTTACCCTGCACCTTCTCTGACTGATCTTACTGTTGGAGGCAGAAAGATTACTTTGACTATAAAAACAATTGGTAAAAAAAAAAAAACTCAAACAACATTGAAGACATACTTAATTCTCTATTGAAATAATATAAAGGAGTGCTTTATCCTTATCCCATACAGATAAACTTCAGTATTTCTTTAGATATCTAGCAGTAATGTATTTACAATTAAGCCTGTCATTCTACATGATGACTGTAGAGAAAATATTCTTCATTGGGCAAATATAAATGCCTTGTAAATATCTGAACAACAAACTGACTTCAACAGAGTCCTAAATAAAATTAATTAGTATTTTTCATGATGCAGAATCATTTATTTATTTGTTTATTCCAAGTATGTTTGAAATTGTGATCCTTTTATTATTGGTTACTTGTTGCTTGGTCTTTGGTTTTGAAAATTTTTAGGTTTTTTTGTGGGTTTTTTTTGTAAAAAGAAAGATATATCCCCAAAAGAGTTGAATTAAAACAGGAAAAATATTCAGTAGAAGAAGATTAGGATTATCTCCTAAGCATGCATTATTTCTGATGACATTTACATCAATATTTGTCTCACTTAATCAGCAGAGTATTACTAGTTCTCAGTTGAATCTCCTGTTAAGAAACCAGTTCTGTCTGCTAGAGTGGGAGATAATGCACCCTAATTTACAAATCCACTTATGAGAAGTAAGAAGAACAGCAAATAATTCAATAGAAAAGTTGTAGGGGTTTGTTTGTTGGTGTTTGGTGGGGGATGGGGTGGACAGTTTGGGTTTGCTTGACTTTAATCAATGTGACTAGAAAATTGCTTTCACTGAATTTTTTTTTTTAGATTTGAAGTCTTACATTACTAAAGGCTCTTATTTTCTATTATGTACATGATATGTTATGTGAATAAAAATTGACCAATATAGGCAAACTTGGCCCAAGTCAGTTTTCTACTTTTCTTAAAAATGTTTCATTCTTTTTATTGACTAACATGATTGTCCCAGCCTTGATGTTAAGAACTAATAATAGGGGGTTTTGAGTGGTTTTTTAGAAGTATATGTGCCAGTAACATGCAAGGATTTAAAGTATGTACATCCCATGCAAATTATCTTCTTATCCAGTAGCAACTGTTCTGTTAATATATAGAAGATTTTTCTGTTATAACCAGGGGTTTTATTACTTCATTTTCTTAAGTATTGTGCTTTCATTTTATCTGCTTCAAATATAGCTTGCTGTCAGGAGAAATAGTAATAGAAGCTAAAGTTTTGGAAGGTGGAATTGTTGGTGCAGGTTTGCCATTTTTTTTCTTCTGTTGACTGTATTAGGTGACAAGTCATTGCAATGAAATTACTATTGATCTTTCTGCATGATACTTCATACCAAAATGAGATTTCAAGAGGTTATATTCTGTAGCATGTCCTCCTTGTCTCGGACATACACAAACTAGAACACCATAAAGATTTTATTTGGATTGGTTTTGCAATGCTCAGCTTTACTCAAAGTTGGGGAAAGAAGGATGGTACATGGTTATTCATATATTCACATCATTTGTGTGGTATTTATTAATTATTTCCCCCTTCTTTTGTTAATAAGGAAAATAAGAGTTATGAAATCACAAATTACCATAGAGAAAGAACATTCTCTCCTCTATTTCACTTATTTCAAAGATTAAATGTAAGAACTCCCACTCCATAAGTCTAAAAACCAAATTAATTTGATGACACTTTAGATCTTGTAATGGAAACCATAACTTGTGCAAAATAGCTTCTAATTTGCTTTTGTCCTGTAAATCAACCTCAACACGGCAGCAATATGGGACCTATAAGAAAAAATTTTGTATTACATACTACACCTCTGTAATTCCTAACTGTCAGTAATCAAACTGCAGGGAAAAGAAATAGCACAAAGCAACAACACTAAACAAACCAACCAACCAACCAATGAAACTCAAAAACAACAAACCCTCCCCCCCGCCCATATCCACAATAACAAAACACAAACTAATCCAGAACAATTTGTTTCAGCAATAGCCAAGTTATTTGATATAACAACAGTCTCACCAAATATCACATCCTATCTCCTTTGCCTTTCCAAACCATATTACTTTACATGTTCTGTCAGATTTCATATCCAAAGTCAATGCAAGCTTTAGTAAAATGATACTTCTGTTCCTAGTCCTTTAAGTAGCTCTGTATAGCTGTATAAAGACTTAGGTATTATCTGATGTTTTAAATTAGAGAACCCCTGACATTAAAACTTAATTATTTTTTATAGATATGAGGTAAATTATGCATACAAGAAAAGCACCACAAAATAAGAAGCTAATACAGGTGTAAACAATTAAAAACTAGGCTGTCATTATCAAATTAAAAAGAAGAAACAGAAAACATAAAATTTAACCTTTATTTTTGTAATAATTTATTAGTGGACTAATATTTTGGTCCAATTTAGTTGCATTTACAATTTAAAGTCCAGTATTCTATGAAGTGTATCTTTGTGGTTTTTTCCTTTCCTTCTGTTTTGTTGGTGAGAAAATGGATTTCAGATGGTACAAAACAAGGCGAGTAGGAAGAACATTGATCTGTATTAATAAGAATTGAGTGGAAACAGGTAGTTCAATATACAAGGTCACATGTTTACAATCCAATGGACTGACAGTTGTTGTAACCTTAGAAATTATCACAAAGGAATGACATCAGAAGAGACATCACAGGGTGATTAATATTGATCTCAAGGTTATGAAAAGGCAGTTTTGGTCTTAGAATGTTTCAAGGAAAGTTTCCCCAGGAAACATAGGAAGCATTACTTTTGGTTCATCAGACACTGTTCATGTTTCTTCTGGAATGTTACATTTTAAAAATCAAATATATTTGTAAAGTATAAAGGTGAATATAACTGAATGAAGACTCTAAAGAAGGGACAGAAAAAGAGCACAGTTTGGTTATCAGTAGTAGGTTGACCCTGGCTGGAGGAAAGACACCCACCAAAGCCATTCTATAAGTACTCAGCTGGATGGGATAGAAAATATATGATTAGAGGATTACAGGTTGAGATAAGGTCAGGGAGAGATCATTCAGCAATTAATATTATGGACAAAACCGACTAAACAAGGAACATAATGCAAATAATTGCCCAGTGAAAAGAGAGCAGGATAATAAGAAATAAAGCCAAATCTGAAAACACCTCCTACTACTTTTTCTTTCTTCTTGGGCTCAACTTTATTCCTGCATTCTTTACCTCTTCTCCCTGAGTGGCACAGGGAAATGGGGAAAGAGCATTGAGGTAAGTTCATCACACGTTGTCTCTGCTGTTACTTCCTTCTGAGGAGGAGGACTCTTCACAGTCTTCCCCTGCATGGGGTCCCTCTCATGGGAGACAGTTAACCATTAAATTCTTCAACATGATTCCTTTCCCACTCTGGCTTCAGTTCTTCAAAAACTGCTCCAGCATCACTTCCATGGGGTGCAAAACTTCAGGAACAGATTGCTCCAGCCTGGTCCCCCATGAGGTTACAAGTCCTGCCAGCACACCTTGTCCAGTGTTGGCTCTCCTCTCCTTGAGCTGCAGGTCCCTCCAGGAGCTTGCTCCAATGCAGGATTCCCACTGGATCACAACCTCGTTCAGATGTTTCTACCTTCTCTACCACAAGCTGCAGATGGGTTCTCTAATCCCAATCACCTTCCATGGGCTGCAGGGGTCAACCTACCTCATCATGGTCTTCTCCACTGGCTGCAGGGGAATATCTGCTCCAGCACCTGGAATGCCTCCTTCACCTCCTTCTTCACACCTCGTCTGCAAAATTTCATACATCTTCTCGCTCCCTTCTCTGGTGGCAAAAAGTAGAATCATAGAATGGCTAGAGTTGGAAGGGACTTCCAGAGGTCATCTAGTCCAACCCCCCTGCAAGAAGCAGGGACACCCCCAACTAGATCAAGTTGCTCAGGGCTTCATCCAACCTGGCCTTGAATGTCTCCAGGGATGGGGCATCCACCACTTCCCTGGGTAACCTGTTCCAGTGCTCCACCATTCTTACAGTAAAGAACTTTTTTCTAATATCCAATCTAAATCTCCCTCCCTCTATTTTGAGAAGGTCTCCCCGGAGCCTCCTCTTCTCCAGGCTGAACAGCCCCAACTCTCTCAGCCTGTCCTCGTAGGAAAGGTGCTCCAGCCCCTTTATCATCTTTGTGGCCCTCCTCTGGACCCTCTCCAACTGGTCCATGTCCTTCTTGTGTTGGGGGTTCCAGAACTGGACACAGTACTCCAGGTGAGGTCTCACAAGGGCAGAGTAGAGGGGGAGAATCACCTCCCTCAACCTGCTGGCCACGCTTCTTCTGATGTAGCCCAGGATGCAGTCGACCTTCTGGGCTGCAAGAGCACATTGTCGGTTCATGTTGAGTCTCTCATCCACCAGCACTCCCAAGTCCTTCTCTGTCGCGGTTATGGAAAAAGCGAATGAGACACACACTCTCATGGAGAGTGAATGAGACACACACTCTCATGGAGAGGAAAAGTGTCTACTTCATTCTCCTAAGATTGCTCTTTTTATATAATTCCTCAAGGAAATACTTATGCTCTAAAAATTGGGGATTGGATACAATGTCTACAAGATACACATGGACTAACATGATTGGTTACATTCTAGCATTTATCTCTCAGTTGACAACTATCATTGTTTCTGATCTCCAGATGGCTAGGCTCTTTGTTCTTGTTCAGTCTTCTGAGTTTTATGGTCTCTTTCTTATCCGGAGAGATCTTGGCCAAGGACACAGCGTCCTTGACAACTCATGGCAACTTCTTGTATATCAGTTGAAGTGCTAATGCTCCCGCGAGGCCTGTGACACTTCTCCTCAGGGCTGCTCTGGAGCCACTCTCCGCCCAGTCTGTAGTTGTGCCTGGGATTGCGCTGCCCCAGATGCAGGACCCTGCACTTGGCCTGGTTGAACCTCATGAGGTTGGCATGGGCCCACCTCTCCAGCCTGTCAAGGTCCCTCTGGATGGCATCCCTCCCCTCCAGTGTGTCGACAGCACCACACAGTTTGGTGTGGTGCTGTCGCACCTGGCGAACTTGCTGAGGGTGCGCTCCATCCCACTGTCCATGTCACTGACAAAGATGTTGAATAGGGCTGGGCCCAACACGGACCCCTGAGGGACACCACTCATGACCAGTCTCCATTTGGACATCAAGTAGCTGCTTGTGTTTGGTTTTTTCCTTCTTAAATATGTTATCACAGAGTCACTATCACTATCACTGATTGACTCAGTGTTGGACAGCAATTGGTCCACCCTTGAGTCATCTGATATTGACTCTGTCAAATCTAGGAGAAGCTCCTAGCTGCTTCTTGCAGAGCCTACTCTCTTAGCCATTCCCCCCCCTCCCCCATCACTATAAAAATCTTGCCACACAAACTCAAAACATTATCCTAAGATGAAGAATGATAGATAAGAGAGAGAGAGAGAGCGAGAGAGCGAGAGAGAGAGAGAGAGAGAGAGAGAGAGAGAGATAACCTGTTGAGAAAAGATCTTAAAATAAAATTGGTTAAGAGTGGTATGGACTAGTTGAGAATAAGTTTGGGCTAGACTTTTCCACTTGGAATTGTGAGGCTCTGGCATGGGTTTTAGTGGGAACAGGGGAGTAAATAAATTTATACTGTTTTATACTGGTCATGGTTGTTATATCAAAGAGAATATACAGTGTAATCATTCATTAGACCATTTGGATTAAAAAAGCCAATCTAGCATTGTAGCCCAAATTATCACCAAATTTTAGAGCACTATAGGCTTTTAAAACTGTCTTTTTGATGTCACCTTTTTTGCCAAACCGCCTTAACTGCTTCTGCGGCATTATAGTAGGTTATTTCACCTGCAAATGAGATTCAGAATCCCTAAAAATTATCAGTACTTGAAATGCTTATGAAGGACTTCACTGAGTAAAAAATAGCACTGTCTCAGCATTAAAATTCAGAATCAAGTGACAGTTCACGCTTTATTCTGTTAATTTTAACAGTTACACTGTTATCTTTAAATGTGTAGAACAGAGAATTTTACATATTCTACAGAAACAAATATAAGACATCATAATCATGTGTAGTAGTCTATGATAATCTATTCCTATTTTATTTTCGTTAACATGATACATTGAAGTATTTAATGCTGTCATAGTTTATCTACGTACACTCCTCATGACAAAACTTATTGAGACATCCATCATTCTTTTAAAATCTACTCATTGAGGGTATGCTAAAACAACATTGCATTAACAGGTTTGCTAAATAAAATAATGTCAGCCAGAGAGTCTGCAGATTTCTCAGCTCCTAAAATATCTAATCAAGGGAACTGCACTCATGCATTTTGGCACTAAAGTTATAAATTATGCATAACACAGCATAACATTAAAACATTAACATAATTTAACAATACCAATCTATCAGCTCCTAAGTGAAAGAAATAAAGGTGTTGTATCTGAGTATCTTGACTCGATTCACCTAGTTTGCATATGTTTAAGATTTATAGTTGTAAGAATGATTACTGAAAGGTTTAGATATTTTCTAATATGCCCTTACATATTTTTTATATATGTACCTTCATTTGTTGTTTTCTTTTTGTCCAACTGACGCAGTAATGTCTTTGTTTAGCCCACAAAACTGTACAGTCAGCTAAGACTAGCTGCTTTAAACAGAAAATGAATCTATAGTTTACAACTAATTTCATTCTGATTGTTTCTGAAGTATCAAAATAGATGTAACAGAAATTGTTACCAAACGTACTTCAACCTGCGTAGCTAACATTTAGCAGAAGACTATAGGTAACACTTTTTGTCATGTGTGATGATTGTCAGACTAATATAGTTCCCATTGGTTTTGAAATGTGTCTAGCCAAGAGTATGGAGGGTGATATGACCTTGTATTTATTTTCAAATATGAAAAACAGATCTTGGTCTGACATAAGGATATCTGATTGTACATCTGATCTTTAATATATTTTTTGTTTTGTCTCAGTCATGTTACAAATACATCATAGATTCATAGAATCATAAAATTTCCTGAGTTGGAAGGGACCCATAAGGATCATCAAGCCCAACTCCTGGCTACACACAGTGTCAGACAATTCAGAGCATGTCATTGAGTGCACTGTCCAGACACTTCTTGAACTCAGCCAAGTTCAGTACTGTGACCACTTCTCTGGGGAGCCTGTTCCAGTGCCCAACCACCCTCTCAGTGAAGAACATCTTCCTAATATCCAACTTAAACTTCCCCTGTCATAGCTTCATGATATTCCCTCAGGTTCTATCACTGGCCACCAGAGTAGATTGGATCCTGCCCCTTCTCTCCCCCTTGTCAGGAAGCCATAGTCAGCAGGAGGTTTCCCCTCAGCGTCCTCTTCTCCAGGGTGAACAAATCAAGGGACTTCAGGGTCTCTCTCACAAGACTTCCCCTCCAGACCCTTCACCATCCTTGTTGCCCTCCTCTAGACACTCTCCAATAGTTTTGTGTCCCTCTTGTAATGTGGTGCCCAGAAGTGTACACAGTAGTTTGGTGAGGCTGCACCAGTAGAGTGGGACAATCACCGTCTGTCAGTACCATGCTAGGAAAAGATTTTTCTGTTGCACATGTAGACATGGGAAATATGTACAAAATGCCTATAATTTATCTCTCAGGGTGTGTGACATCACCTCATGGTGCCATGATCTAAGATGGAGAAGCAGAGGAACTACTATACTAAAAAAAACCCACAACCTTTTTTTTATAAAGGTTATTAAACAGACTTCACTGAGACATTCCTTACTCCTTTACAATTCCTCCTAATGTCAGTGTTATGTGAGGATCATGCTCTGTGTCATTGTAGAGAACATGACATAATGATGAAAAAAATTCACACTAGGTTTCTCTGACCATCCATAACTTACTTATTCTCATACGTGTCTGCAATTTTCATTTTAGATGATGGAGAAACAAACAGGAAGACTAAGATTTTGTAGTAGCACTAGATTTTGACCACTCCCTGTCACAGCCCACAAAGACAAAAAAGGTAGATGAACATCTATTTCTGATATGTTTTCTCTAGAAGAAAGTAGCAAAGGAAATAATAAACTACATAAATCCAGCCTAGGTACTTACTGTGAGTAATTTTTATTTTCATAATCACCACGTTTCATTTAGATGCTGATATAAATTTTCCACACTAAGAGCACAGGTTTGTGCTCACAGAATCATGGAATCACAGAATTACAGGAGTGTAGGGGTTGGAAAGGACCTCTGGAGATCATCTACTCCACCCTCTTGTTAAAGAAGGATCACCTAAAGCAGGTTGAACAGGACCTTGTCCAGGTGGGTTTTGAATATCTCCAGAGGAGGACTCTTCACAATCTCCTGCCTATGAGAATAATAATTTATATTTTTTCCTGTGGGGTTATAAATAAATAGCACAATTATGAAGCATAACAATAAATGTACTCTTGCTGGAAGTGTTCTTCAGGAAGAATAAGTCCTCAGTTTATGTCCTTGTTCTAGAGTGCTTTAGGAGTTTTCACTCAAATCTGATATGAACCCAAGGAAAACGCTGGCATCGGCATGCAAGGTCATACTCCTCAGGACTACTTTTTTAAAGCTTGGTTATTTGTGTAACAGCTGTACTGTGGGCTAGATCTTGCAGAAGAGGCGGCTACAAGCCTACACTAAGTTTCAGCTAATGGGTATGAATTTGTTCAGGCAGAAGAGGGCACCGAGAACAAATGTAACATGTTGGACAAGTTGTATAACTCTTGATGTACAAAATGTAGTCAGGAGTGACAACACAATAATTACAGGCTAGTCTCATTTAAAAATAAAAGAAAAATCTACTCATATTTATGATAAGGATACATTGCAGCCTTTGACAAGTGTCTTAAGTTTAAGGGAGAGGCAGAATTTCAAAAAACGCTCTTCTTTTGTATTTCTCATGTCATCTCTTAGATATGTCTTTTAAGCTGAAAATACTGTCTTCTATGGATCAAATATGTAGGTGTCACTCTAGTTGAAAGTGAGAGATAAATGCTCTACACAGGGATTTAGTCCAGTTTCCAGTACATGTAAAAGGATGGGGAGATAAATCCTTGAAAGTACATTTCTTGAAAAAAACTCTTAGATATCTACATTTAGGTACAATGAGTGCTACCTTAATTACACAAGGAATTCAGGTTCATAATTCATGTTTTTTTAAATTTCACTTTTCAAAAAGAGTCATCTAATACTGTGTTTCACACCATCAAGCCTGAGTCTCTTCTAGATTTTGGCATTAGGTAAAAAAAAAAAGAATGACTGAAAATACTAAATTAAAAAAATATAGCTTCATAATTAAGGCACTAGAAATGATACTCAGGCTCACAATTTAAATGTGGCAATTTCTAAGAAATATTTATTAAAAAATTCAGAAAGTACTCTCATTACTCTGCACATATCAAGGATTGCAACTTCCAGTGAATGGAAAGTGAGAGTCTGGACATATATTTAAGGAGTGTATCATAATCCAGGTTGAAATGAACCATGGCTCTACAGTGGCATCATCATTTACTTTTATGATATCCAATCTTTTGAATTCTTCACAAGCAGCTTTAATACATAAATATAAATTCAATTGGCCTAGTAGGACACCAGAGTATTTTTTAAAACTTCCCACCCTATCCTTCCGTAAATATGACTGTTATGAAAATTCTGTTTATGAAATTGAATTTTTTTTCAAAACAAAATTGGGGTTTTTTGTCAATGGATAAATTTTCCTTTAGAATAAGTTATAGATTATGGAAATACTATAAATGAAGTTTTAAAGCAGTGAACTTAATTGAAAAATAATATAGATAATTTCTATCCCTAAAGACAGTTTTATAGTCATTTTTCCCTGTCCATTTTGCATAAAAACTACACATAGTGGTACTAATACGCTGTATTTCTTTTTACTCTCGCAGCATCTTTTCTCATTTAAAATTAACTTCCACCTTAATGTTCCATTACATATTTTGTGCAGGAAACACACAAATACAATCAGGGAAATACATTTCTTGATATTTCCATTATTTCTGAACTGTATGTGTTAGCCTTATGACTCTCTAGTGGACAAATGTTGATCTAGCACAGAGTTATAATCAGCACAGCCCACAAGGAATAATGAAATAAACTAGCATAGAGACTTATCACTACCATTTCTGATACGGTGGCAGTTTCCAATACAACATGACATACAGCATTGGATAGGAATTCCATATATAGCTAAGTGATCTTGAATAAATTGCTGTGACTTTTGAATTGCAGTTCCTTATCTGTACCTGCTGTGCTCTGATTAAGCAATATCGGATTTTTTGTAGCTATGTGTCTAAGTGTTGTGTCAGCTATACTAATTTTACAAACATGGTCATAAAATCAGTTCTACAGATGAGGTCTAAAATCCAGGTCACCTTCCTGCTGGTTTTGTGAGACTTGCTTGTCCAAGTACAAAACTATATTAAATGTTCAGCTTGAGGAGTAACTCTGCTAATATTAGAGAAACTCCTTAAATTAGTAGGTAAGGATGTGGCATTGGCTGCAGGCAGTGTACTAACAAAAAGGCCTAAAATAAAATCAGAGCATTAAGGCTTGTTTTCTGTGATCTAAAGCTAAGGTAGCATTCAAAAAGCAAGGCATTTTTGGAAAAGATGAACTGAGAAATTAAAATTGAATAAAACTTACTATTGCAGTAATCTTCCTACAAGCTTCATTACGTACTGAGGTGAAGTCTGTGCCATAGTTGTGTTTGAGCTAGACAGAGAGTCAAGTACATGTATGTGTGTTTAGAACCCTTTCAAATGCAATTTGCATATATGGGACAGGTTGTCATTACTGAAATAAGGTACGCCCTCCTCCTACGCATTCCCACTTTAAATATTACCTATGAATATTTATGTAGCATTGTATTTTACAGATTCATATAGGAATATTGAAATTATTGAAGGGAGGTAAAATACTAATTAGTTATCTTTCATATTCAGTTTTCTACATTAGGCAATGGAGGCTTAAAACTCCGTTTTTAAAACTAGTAGGAATAAAGTCCTATGTGTAGCAGACATGATCAAAATGAAGGCAGACAAACATGTCTGAAGTGGAATTTAAACACCAGTTTTATGCTGGTAATTACAACTTTAAGCCATGAGCACCAGTTGCATTAAATTAGGTCATGACTGGAAAACTTATAGAAAAGCATTATCAGTTCTGCCTCAAAAGATTCTACTCCTTTGCCCTACACCAAAATATAATATCTGGTGATATATTTGTTAGGTTTTTTTTTTTTTTGTTGTTGTTTTTTTTTTAATTTAGTTGGTTTGTGAATTTATCCATATTTGCCTTAAGTTGCAAGGATTAGAAACTTCCATATTGCTAATATCAGAAGAGGTGACCCACTCTTTCCAGTGACATGATCATTCACAGAAATAAAAGTTTTAGACAGCAATCTCATCTGTAGTATTGTTTTAGGATAGCCTAAAAGTATAGCTTTAATGTTGTAACAGTTTAATTGTAAATGTGCTATTTGTGACATCTTCTTATTTCCTTTGTTTTAACCTGTACCTTTAAAGTTTTCTAACTTTTCACAGTGATGTTTTTCTCAATGAGAAAATGGCATGTTACACACCTTTGGTCACATTGTACAATAATGCCAAATATATTATATAGTCTTAGAACCCATAAAACCAATCTACCATACCACTGCAAACTTTCTAGAGTGCTATGACACTAGATTTGTTATGTCAGTTCATAAAGCTGGGAAAAAAATTGAATAGCAAATTTTTGGAGACAGCAAACATTTTTAATTATT
Organism: Heliornis fulica; assembly: GCA_013399135.1. Taxonomy (NCBI): domain Eukaryota; kingdom Metazoa; phylum Chordata; class Aves; order Gruiformes; family Heliornithidae; genus Heliornis; species Heliornis fulica. Next base: position 1,161 of record VXBZ01012857.1, on the reverse strand, counting down.
ATATTCTTATAGCTGAAAATTCATAAAAAAATTTCAGCCCTCTGATATTCCTGGAATAAAAAAAAAAAAACACCACCACCACCACCACCACCCTGCAAACTTCCCTCCCTAAAGAAAATATTCCTTTTAAATAAAGACTCTATTTAGCTTTTATCAACTTTTTATTGCTTGTTTCTTCAATGACATATTTTTCAGCTTTTCTTTATTATTATTTGTCTTTTAATATATTGGATGATCATGTAGCCATAGGACTTCAAAGCCTGGAACAATCATTTCCAGATTGAAATGAATTTTAAAATTTGGCAATTCTGATCCTTTGATTTAAAATAAATACTAAATAATTTAGCGTTGAAATTAAAAATCAATAACTATTCACAGTGAATGAAAAAAAATTCCTCATAATTTACAAAGCATTTCTCTGATTGTGTTAAGTAGAGCTAATAATAGCTACATCTATTTCAATGAAGAAAATGGGGAATCATAGGCAAACACAAATGATCCAACAAGATTTTTTTTCTGTTTTACAGAGTCTACTTTAGTCATAACTTTTTTTCCTGGTATAAAAGATTACATGTTGCGTCTGGAACACCTTTTTGGTCATTAGTGTAAGCTTTCTGTCTTTTTTTTTCAGTCTCGGAAAGCTATTTTTCATCTAGCTGGTATCTATATTGCTCTATCTCCAGCTGCCATATTCTTAGGTACTGTTCAAGATTCTGTGCCTACAACTTCGACATACCAAATTTTGCACCTCTCTCATAAAACTTTTTTTTTTTTTTGTCAGAATCATGATATTTTTTATGCCAGAATGATAACTGTGATGAACTGGTTTAAAGAATCAGTTGTGTAGGTGATTGTAATAAATCACCTGACATCAAAGTAACTCAATCTGTTCGTTCTTAAGTTGCTGTTATGTAGTTTTGTTAGTTTTACTAGAATAGCACTCAGTCGAATGCGGCAGCGGCAGCAACGGTTAGTGCTACGACTGGGAAAGCCGGCTGCTCTTGCGAGAGAGGCAGGCGGGACTTGGGCGTTGCTGGGGCAACAGCGGGAGATTTAAGCGGGCCCCTAAGGAGNNNNGAGCCCGCTTAAATCTCCCGCGGCGAACAGGGCAGGCAGAGAGGGCGTGGTGCGGGAGTTTGCGAGGCAGTTCACGCAGGCAGA
>VXBZ01012856.1:326696-364576 GCA_013399135.1 Heliornis fulica | reverse complement strand
CTTAATCGTCTTGGTGGTCCTGTGCTAGACTCTTTCGAAGAGTTCTATGTCCTTCTAGAACTGAGGGGCCCAGAACTGGACACAATATTCCACATGTGGTCTCACCAGGGCAGAGTAGAGAGGGAGAAGGACCTCTCTTGACCTACTAGCCACCCCTCTTATAATACACCCCAGGATGCCATTGGCCTTCTTGGCCACAGGGCACATTGCTGGCTCATGGTCATCCTGCTGTCCACCAGGACCCCCAGGTCCCTCTGACCTACAGTGCTCTTCAGCAGGCCAGTCCCCAACCTATACTGGTACTTGGGGTTGTTCCTCCCCAGATGTAATACCCTATACTTTCACTTGTTAAATCTTATTCAATTTCTCCCTGCCCAGCTCTCCGGCCTGTCTAAATCTTGTTGAATGGCAGCACAACCTTCTGGTGTGTCAGCCACCCCTCCCAGCTTTGTGTCATCAGCAAACTTGCTGACTGTGCCTTCTATTCCCTCATCTAAGTTATCAATGAAGATATTGAATAGTTGTGGTGGTTTGACCCTGTCTGGAGGCCAGACTCCCACCAAAGTCGCTGTATCACTCCCCTCTTTGCTGGACTTGGGAGAAAATATATGTTGAGAGGCTTTGGAGTTGAGATAAAGACAGGGAGAGATCATTCTGCAACTAGTGTCATGTGCACAATGGACTCAACACAGAAGAAAGACAGGAAAACTCTCTAATTTAATACACTACGCTACACACATACAGAAACCAGAGTTGGATAATGAGAAGTACGAACAGCTCTTAAAACACACACCCCGCTTGCCCTTCCCTTCTTTGCAGACTTCACTTTATTCATGATGTTTCTTCTTCCCAGGATGGCACAGGCAAAGGAGGAGAAATAGGGAATGGAGGCTTCAGTCTTTGGTCAGTTCCTCATGAGTTATTCTCCTCCTTGTGGGGGCAGCATTTCTCACACCCTTTCTATGTGCTGGGTCCCACCCACAGCAGACAGTCCTCTACGACCTTCTCATGTGAGTCCTCTCCCACAGGGCCTCAGCTCTTCCCCAGAGTGGGTCATTGTTCTAAACTCATAGAATGTCTCTCAGTCTCTCAGTCCTAGACTGCTGGCCCCAGCCTGGTCCCACACAGAGTCACAAGCTCCCCCCAGCAAAACTGCTCCAGCATGGGCCTCCATCTTTCTCTCTCTGCCTCTTATCTCTCTCCACAGGCTGCAGGTGCTGTCAGGGCCTTGCTCCAATGTAGGTCACAGATTCTTCCCTATTCCTCCACCTGCTCCATTGAGGGATCCTGCCTGGCCCAGGTACCTCTCCATGGGCTACAAGTGGGTTTCCTTTGTTCTCCACGGGCTGCGGGGGGACACCCGCTTCACCATGGTATTCTCCACAGTCTGCAGGGAATCTTCTCTCTCAGCACCTCCTCACCCCCTTCATTTACCTTGTTGTCTGCAAAGTTTCTTACATCTTCTCACTCCCTTCTCTGGTGGCAAAATCTGGCTGTTTGAGTTTTTCTCTCTAAAATGTTATTTACAGAGGCCTGTGACTGGCGCTGATTGGCCCGGACAGCCTAGTCAGTAACAGGGTTTGGGAGTTTGGCCTTGGGAGAACAGCTAGGATTTGCTTTGTTGGACCCTTAAGAAACTTTCTATCTGTGTCTTAAAGATGCCATGTTGCAAACCCACCACAACAGTACTAGTATATAGTACTATAAATATATTGATTTGTACTAATTTGGTCTAGCAATACAATATAATACTTTTTTTTTTTTTACTGATATTAAGAAAAAAAAAGGTGTTTAGTTTGAAGGCTGCAAATAAATTAGCATTTATGTGCTTTTAATGGCCTTCCCTTTTCCTTTGAGGAGCAAAGACATTTTAATTTTAGCTTAAATTTCTGTACATTGTTACAGAGTTACCTCTTTGTTTTGAGATTTTGCATCTGTCCCGGTGACAATCTCCTGGTTTAGTTACAATGAAGTAACTTGACAGTAAATTTTATTCTCACGACATCTTCCACAAAGCAATGCTGTATGTAGGGTTGGATTCAGTTCCTTAAAATGAGGTGTCTAGTTCCATTTTAAGTGCCCGAGGGTATTGAGCACAGTCCCATGGGGCTAGCTGGTACTAGGCAGAATACACAGAAGACCGGACAGTAGCTGAAGGTCAGGGATACTATCTTAGCATGCCTTAAAATAAAGTAGAAACCTGTCTTTAGGCTAATTAATCATGTTGCTATAGAGCAGCATTTAATCCTCTTAATATCTAATGGAACTTTACATGCTGCAAAGCATTTTACTTGATCTCCAGCTGCTGTTCCAGGAAGGTGTTAATCTCATATATATCATTCAACTTCATGCAGACTTCTTGGATGCTCTAGAGTATCTTGCTCAGAACTAAACACCAACATTAAAAAAGTAACCCAGTTTTTGCATTAATCTAGCTTCAAATGGAGACAACTAAATTTAGGTATGTTCATATATGCATCTAGATGTTCCCTAGGCACTTAAACTACTGTTATAGTTGGTAAATAATTGGCAGATTATCTGTACATAAAACACATCTAGTGTAATTTTAAATACCCTCCAGTTTTTCATTTCTTGCTCCAGAGTAACATGAAAATAATTTAGTCTTGGCATCATATTTGCCACACCTGTGTCTCAGATATGTCTCAGATACTCTAATATATTTCAGATGATGGTAAATTCTTACATTTAAGAAAACTGATAGCTAAACTGGCCTCCCTGGACAGTATTAACCAGGTTTCCGTTAATTACAGAAGCCTAGATAGCTGTCATAAATATGTTTATTTAGACATGTAAATTCAGTTGCTTTAATCTCAAACTGAATTCTACTGTGTAGAGATATATAGCTAGAGGTCAGTTCAAAAGGCTCAAGAAGGACAATCATGCCACATGCTTTATCTTATAGGAAAGTGCATTGACCCAGGATTAGTGTGATGGTATCATCAGCTTTCTCTCTTTGGAGAAGACTGGGGAAGTGTTATTTTTGATACCATTCTTTGTGTGGGATTAACCTTATCCAACCTGAGATATGTCCAGAATAAGTGTCTACATCTGAAATGAATGTCTGAATGCCATTCATAACTGAGGGAGAGAAACATACCCCTAACCTGAATTTTAACTTTCAACATTAGATGAATCTCACCATTTCCTCATATTAAATGACACAGATGCTGTTTCTTCAGCTGATATAGTAGTTTATCAACAGTTGCCTCTGACGCTCTACTGAGTCCTATATTCTTACACACATTAATTTCTTCGGAGATTCAGTATAAAAAGCAATAATCAAAATATTTTAATCAAAGGATCATTTTGCATAATTTTTTTAGGATCATCCACAGCTCTATTTTCAAGATAAGATTCAGAAGGTGCTTTATCCTGAGACTAAAAAGACATGGCTTTGAGAAAACATTTAAAGATGCCACTGTACTACATTTTTAAGTGGAGTCACACCTCCAGGTTAAATATATGTGACACAAGAAATTTATTAGTTCTCCATGCACAAGGGAGTTTTGAATCAAAAAATCTATCCTCTGCTGTCCCTTACTCCATTGGAGTGGCATTGTTGCATTTCATAGGTACAAAAGTGATACAATTTTTATTTTAGTTCAGCGTGGTGTCAGCAAGCAGTGTTATTATGGGAACTGGGTTCAGAAGGTAATAATTGTCATATGCATGGCATGCCAATCTGATCAATAGACTGCTGAAGCATGTGTGGCCAGCTCTGCCCAACCCCACCATTTGCAACCTAATTAGCAGCTGCTCAGAGATGGGAAACAGGTGCAGATCCGGGCCCAGGCCAGGGAAGTCTGCCTATAATTAACAAGGAAAAAAGGGTCAGATATTGGGAAGAATATCAAATCTTGGTCCACTGGGGCTATCATGCTGGCCTCAAAGGCATAGTCACCTGAGATCTTAGGCATGCTAATGTAAATTATGCAAGCTTTCAAACAACATGGCTGCATAATCAGTTGGCAGGGAAGAAATGACTGGCTGGTTTTGTGTAGTTTAGTCTGAGCAGTTAAAAAAAGAAAAGAAAAAAGAAAGGATTTAAATGTTCTTACTGTGTTGTTTGGGTTTTTTTTTTTTTTGTTTTGTAAATACAGTGTTTTGCTGTTAAGCAAACAGAAGGGAGAACGTGTGACTTCTGTACTGGTAGTAGTAAAATGCAGGCATATTATTTAGCTCTGAGATGTTATTTAGTCATTATACCAAGTAGATGCTTATATCTGCAGAAAAATTGATTCTGAATTAGCAAGGATAACCTTGGTTAACACTTGTATGGGCACCTTGTAAGCTGGGAGTTGAATCCTTCCTAAAATCATTGCTGTTTTTTAAATGAACTTTTATAACTTATGAAAAACCAAATTACTTCTTTTGGATATTAACAAGAAAACGTTTGATGACTGTATGATTCTGGCTGTGTTGATTGTACCCAGGGCATCAACAGGGGTTCCAGATCTCATTGAGCTAAACAGAATATTTACATGAGAGAAAAAGGAAGGATTTTTACATAAGAGGGAAAAGGTGGGAAACTACCCCAAGGTAGTTAAAATGTATTGATGACTTGGCAGAACTTTCTGGATGCCAACAGGTACTTCAAAAGGATTGTTTCCCCATGAGATAAAGCATAATCTCTCAGTTTGCCCTTTGAAGTGTATCTGATTAACTTCAGTTATGTAGCAGAACAGAGGCCAATCACGTGTATTTACGGTAATGAGCCCATTACAATACATATCTAATTGAGATGTTATTAATATAATCACACACACACACACACACACACACACACACACACACACACGCGCGTAAACCACCTTCAAAACAGTGGGATGCAGGGAAATTGTCCTAAAACGGGAAAGAATGAAGGCTGAGGACTTCTTGGTCGCTTCTGTTGTAAAACTTCTGCTCATCTTCCGTAAATGTACACTGATAGCAGAAAAGCAGAGTAAAGTTTGCATGTGCTTTTAACCCATCGTTGCAGAATAGATATTTTCCTGCTCCTAATGTCTTACTTTTTTACCTAAAAATATATTAATGTCATTTCTCAAAATGCCTACTCAAAAAAGAGGACCCTTTGTTTTTTTTGCAACACCCCCCCTTTTTTTAATAATACCCTTTTGAAAGTAGATATATTTTGTAACTAGGAAGTCTACCAAATCATTCTAGTTATTTCAATTTTTTTATTACACCAATTTTATAATTCAAAGTTCTGGTTCCTAAACATTTGCCAGATTCTGATTTCTTGCTCTCGTTTAACATGGGATATATTTCTAAGAATTATCATTATTCAGCATTATTAGTCAGAATGCAACAATAGAAAGAATGAAAATAACAGAAGTTTTTTAAGAGGAAGGCTTCTCCTATGTTTACAAGGCTGACTAGATTTGTGTGTTTCTAAAAACAAATGTGTTTCCGGGATCTCCAGCTCACTGTGGGAAAGTGAAGATGACAAGCTGACCTTCCTGCGTGATAAGTGCCCAGTGAGAGGAACCACAAAAGTGGCTTAGAAATCAGGAACTTCACTCATGCTGTGTAAGGAAAACTGGAGCAAGACCTGGGAGTTTATTCCTCTGGATTATTGTGTGATTAGCAGTAAAAGTGGTGACTCTCTAAGAAGTGGCTCACGCCAGAGTTTTGCAACATGCATGGCCAAGCAGACTTGCTACACCAAAGAGGTACAACTTGACACCAGGCTGCAAATCCTGCCCTTCTCCATTCTGTGTCAAAAACTTCAGTGGAATTAACAGGTTTATTAAAAATTTTTTTAGTTCTAGTGAATCTGGCAGAAAACTACTTTCCTTGGAAATTATTAACTGATTGTACCCAGTGTAGATAAAAGAAACAGTGAAAGGACAAGGGAAAGGGAATATGATTAGCTTTGATCAAAAGATGGGGAATTGAGTCACAGTGCCATTTAAAACAGTCACCCAAAATCATGCAAGAAATTGAGACTGAGCTGGAAATGCCAGGCAAAATCCATACAGCTCCAGTTTAAAAGCAAAAATTAGGAAAGAAACTATTATGACTTTTTGACCCAATCACATCAATAATCATAGAATTGGTAAACTTTCTACATACTTTAAAAAGATAAAACCCTTAGATTAGAAAAAAAATTAAAAGACATTGCAACATTTTATTTCTTTCTTTTTCTTATTCTAATAATAAATCTGTGAAAAAAATTTGCAGAACTGCCTCATTTTTGCATGCTAGTCTTATGACTGCAGATATAGGTTCAGAAATCACCTGTGGACAACTATATGAGGTTTTTAGCCATCATCTGTTTATCCTTGTCTGTGGTACAACTGAGTACTGAAGGTTAGTGATGCTATTTAACAAGCTCAAATAAATCCATATTTTTTATTGCTTGAAGTTAAACTATTTTTATTTATTTCTTTTTTTTTTTCTTGCCCTCAGTAGCAATGTCAGAAGCTATGTTGCACCTCGCAGTGGTCCAGACTGCAGTATAATATACAATGTCTGACAAAGCCCCACAAAGTATATTACAAATAACTCCATATCATGCTGGAAAAGGAAAGTAATGTGAATTTTTTTCAGTATAAATAACTTCAGCTTTTTGAGTCTTCTGAGGGAAATGATTTCAAGAAAAGAGAGAGAACTTTATATCTGGAGATAATTTGGAGTATGACTGTCATTTGAATTTGACATCCTGAATTCCCAGGACAGTGGGTTTTGATAATTCTTGTTCAAAAATTTCAGTGCTGATTCTGGAGCAATACCCTTTATAACTAACACACAAAGTAAAGGAAATATTTAGAGATATTCTGCATATGTGAAGTTACTTACACACACACACACACCTTTTCAAATCCCAAGTGACCTGAAATGATTAATTAATCATTACAGTACCCCATGGAAAGGAATATTATCTCCAATTTATGAGCAGCAAAATGTACGAGAATAGTTCAAGCGATTTATTCAAAGACTAAGAAGTCAGCAGAGTAAAGGAACTAATTATGACTCATTTCTAACTCCTTATACAATCTACATATTTCTGTAGGTTACTGAACCCAATATTGGAACCCTGCACACTAACACTCCTCTGTGATATTTCACTTTGAATTGACCTCTAAATCTGTACGGGCTTATATTAAAAAATTCTGACTGTTCTATCACATTTCATATCACTAGCTCGACCAGAGAACAGACTTCAGCATTTACCAGTGGGTTATAATTCTAACTGTACATTTCAGTGTCCCAGTAGTTATGTAGCATATAGATAATTATTTGTTAGTCTAATGAAAGTTATCACCACCCCTTGCTAGCCTTATTTAATTTATAACCTTAGAGTATCACAGCTAAACTAACCATATTCTTCTAATCTAAGGCAGTAAATATAACCAGGCATTAGTGTTATGATTATCAAAGGAGATAAGGGAAATCTCAACATTTTTAATGTGATTAAACTGAAGTTACCTTTCTAAAATAAACCTCTATTGCTACAGAATACGGCTCGTGGTTCTTGGGAACAGCTATTTTCAGTGGAGTGTCTGGCTCATGGAGGAGAGACTTGCTGCTCTGAAAGTACATCCTTACAGGCTTTTAAAAATTTCTTTCCCTGCTACTGTCATTAACACTGTCTAGTCACCATTACAAGCACCAGACAAGGCAATCCAACATTGAGGCACTAAATTATTGCCAACCCATTTGTACCATCTGCTGCACAAGTGTCTGTTGATGGAAGGGGTGATGGGGCACCTGGTGACCACGATGTCAAAACAACATTTGTAGGGGAGGCAGGGAACGGCAAAATGACTGTGTAAACAAAGCATTGGACTGAGATTAGTAGAGACTCCAAACCAAGCAAACTTGGTGCTCTTCTGCTTATTTTGAGAATCCCAACCACATACATTGTGGTGGCCTTCTCAGAAGTGTGAGCAAAGTCGAATTTTGCTGCTCACCAATTACTGAAGCAAGACAGTGCTATTGCTGCTACAGAAAATCACAGAGAAAAGGAGGAGAAAAGATAAAGAAATAAGGAAGTGAGCTGTGGGGTGTCTGGCTTGCTCAGTATCTGGCTAGAGGAATGGGAAGGGAGAACTGATTTATGTTTCTAGGAGGGGTGTTCTTTCCCTCCTTCAGAGGCAGGTTATTCTTCTAGGGCTTGGTGTATAAATAGCTGGCAGTGCAATCAAGGATGTTTTCCCACCATCTGCACGTATCTTGTTTTCTTTTTTGCTTATATAAAAGGATGTGACACCACCTATACCTATTTTTTAATATAAACCACTGATAGAATAAAGCACAAACTGCTCACCCTAAAATCGGTCTGATTCTTGCCTTACTGAATATCCTCTCCTTGTACTCCTGCCTGTGGAATGGACTGTGCTAAGCTCCTAAACTTAAACTTAATCCTCTCATCTCTAGAAAAGGCAGGTTTTTTTTTATTTACTGGTGTCATGACTGAGTTAGTCTCCATTTATAAGTATCTGCAACAATTCTGGACGTACTTGTTAGGTACCTGTTCAGTGTTTTCCTCCAGAAAACATCTGATCTCTCACATCAAGTTATTCCAGCACTCTTGACTGACATCACTGCTTGTTCACTGATTTTTAGACATATTTAAAAATAATTTTCATCATGGGATGAACTTTCTCTAGTGCACTCTATTAGTCTTTCTCTGAAGGGCCATGGATTTGTAGCACAAACTTGAAGTTGATTTGATTCAGTGTGGTTCATTACTGGAGAGAATGTTATGCAATAGCTGAAAATCTTACAAATTTCAGATTGTGACCATTGTCTAGTGGTCTTTAAGGACGTTTTGTGTTTATCTACATCCTTGAATTTCATTTTATATTCTGTAACTGGCTTCCTAAATAGTCGTTTTATCCCCTTCTTGATCTTTGCCAAGTAACACTGAATACAAACAACAAATTCAGATGTATTACATACTAAAAGTGTGATTGTCTTTGCTACTTTCAGGTCTGCTTCACATGTTCAGTTCTAATAATAATTTGTACCTATATGTCTAAAATACTGGATGAGAACTGACTAGCACAAATCCTCATGCTTTTTGTTAGAAAGCAAAAATCTTAGTATGAAGGGTCTTACAAGGTAGTCATCCCCCACCCCGCCACACCGTGTGAATGGGAGTTTCTCAAGACCACTAGTCCAGATAGTTGGAGAATTCAAGGATTTCAGTTTCCATGAGACAGGTATCAGGTTTCTTTTTCCATCATGGTATTGCAGAAGTCTTTGCAAATGCCTGTTATGGTATTTTAATCTTTTAAAATACTTCTGTGAACCTATACACTTCTTGGACCAGCTTCAGAAGTCTTTCAGGAACAGTTTCATCTCTTGCCTCCAATTTAATTGAATCTTTCTCATCTTTTCAATCTTTCCCCATTATTACATTTTCTGTATCTCTAAGGATATCTCTTACTTCCCTCTAGACGCACTTGCTATCTTTATTGACAAACATTGACCAGCCAAGGCCTCAGAGTGCTCTGAAATTGACTTGTTTTCGAAACCTGCTTTATACCTCCCAGCCTGACAGTTAACTCTCTCAAACAGAATGACAGAGATGAGTTTGTCTTCCTGTAGTACATAGGGTTTGTTTTTTTTTTCAGAAGTGTTGACTCCTCCAACATAATTTTTACTGAGTAACTGTGGAAATTTATTGAAAGATTTCTTATTGAAAGAAATCAGTGATGAAAATTTTTACTTCTAATCCTTTCCTCTGGCACGTTTGCAGCTCTCTCAACTGGACTTGCTCACAAAAATTAATAACTCTGCTCTCATTTTATAATTAAAGTTTCTAATAACAACATTAAAATGTACCTGATTCATTTCAGTCCCCTTTCCTATCATGTTTGAGATCTTATGCTGGTGGAGCTTGTCCTTTTCTATCAAGTATCTGGGCTGCTCCACATATCCCAGAACAGCTTGTCTCAGCCCAATTATATTGGCGGGAAACTCAAACGAGAATGTAGCAGTGAGTCATACTCTTCCATGTAGGTTGAAAAGGATAATCTGAAGGAGCTCTTTGGTCTCTACTATGTCTTCTAAGTTCATCAAGGCCAAGTTCAAGGCCTTGCATGTGGGTCAGGGCAATCCTTGTCACCAATAGGCTGGGAGATGAAGTGATAGAGAGCAGCCCTGCAGAGAAGGACTTGGGAATGTTAGTGGATAGGAAGCTTGACATAAGCTAAAAATGCGTTCCCGCAGCCTAGAAGGCCAACCATATCCAGGGCTGCATCAAAAGAAGTGTGGCCAGCATGTGAAGAGAGGTGATTCTCTCCCTCTACTCTGCTCTCATGAGACTCCACCTGGAATACTGTGTCCAGTTCTAGAGTCCCCAACATAGGAAGGACATGGAGCTGTTGGAAAGGGTTCAGAGGACAGCCATGACAATGATTAGAGGGCTGGAGCACCTCTCCTATGAAGACAGGCTGAGAGAGTTGGGCTTGTTCAGCCTGGAGAACAGAAGGCACCAAGGAGACCTTATAGCTGCCTTCCAGTCCCTGAAGGTTCTACAGAAAAGCTGGGGAGGGACTTTTTATAAAAGCATGTAGTGATAGGACAAGAGGAAAGGTTTTAAATTGTAAGGGGTTAGGTTTAGACTGGATTTTAGGAGGAAATTCTTCACTCTGATGGTGGTGAGGACCTGGCACAGGTTGCCCAGCGAAGTGGTGGCTGCCCCCTCCGTGGAGGTGTTCAAGGCCTGGTTGGATGGGGCCTTGAGCAGCTTTGTCTGGTGAGAGGTGTCCCTGGCTATGGCAGGTTGATTTGATCTTGATGATCTTTCAGATCCCTTCCAGCCCAAACCATTCTGTAATTCTATGACTCTAAGCCTCTCTACTAGGTGTACACAACTGGCACTTACCATTTCTTGTACCAGGAATCGAAGTAAACTTTTGTGATATAGCCTAAAAGATTTTATTTTGGGGAGTACTGCAAAAGGATTCTCTATTGCATTTTGCCCTGAGCTGACCTTAGCACTTTTCAATGGGGGGGATCGTGAAATTGGAGAGAAATTTTATCAACTTAGTATTTCTCAGAGGAAAATTAACTTTCTTTGGTTGAATTTTCTTCTGCTCACTTATTATATATGAATGCAGAATCTGCACAAATAAAATCCCATGAACTATTATTGAATGTATTTATTGTTAGAGATGGAAACATGCTACAGTAAAAAAGGACAAATGTTCACATCAGAATTGAAAAGCTGTTCATAATTAAATTCTGAAATTCATAGTTAAATCAACAGATTGATAAGGATATGGATTGAAATTTCAATGTGTCTTCATTTTAACTCATTCTTTGCCTTTGTCAGATTGGATTTAGAGGTTAGGGTTATGGGTATGGAATGGACAGTTCTTTGTTCCAAGTGCATTTGTAATTTCTTGGAAAAACTATGGTTTTGGTTTGGGGTTTTTTTTTAGTTTTTAATCTTTAAGTGAGCGAATACAAATTATTCAGAGAAACTAAAGAGAAATCAGCTTTTAAAAGCCTACTTTTCTGTACTATTTGACTGCATTGTTCTGGCCTTGGACTTTCCTGAGCTTCTAGTTTCTGTCTTCTGCAAAGAGTTACTGTATGATTTTCTCAAGTTCTCTTGAAGAGTTAACACAAAACATCATAATTTTAGTTAACCTCATGATGAAGTTTTTTTCTCATAATCAAAACATGCAATTTCACAATGTCTCCAAATACATCTAGACTCAGGCCTGAGGTAGAAGAAAACACCTAAATAACAGCGATAGGACATTTTCAGATACTGATTTACTGAGTTGAGAGTTCGTAATGTTCCATAGCAGAAAAAAAAATTGACAGTCTTGTTTATGAAGCAAAACAAATGTGCAATTTTCTGTGATGGTAAAGAGCTGTCAAGCTTTTTTCTATAACTCTTGAATAAGTTACAAAATTAAGGTTCTGACTATATCTGCCATCACATGTTCAGTAGCACTTTTACTGTAGCTGTGTACCTCGCTATCTACCTTCCTACTGATGTGGTTTTCCACACCTCAGTGTTGGAGTTCATTTAACTATCCCAGCTTCTGCACTCTGCTGAAATATCATAGAATCATAGAGTGTGTTGGGTTGGAAGGGACCTTTAACGGTCATCTAGTCCAACCCCCCTGCAGGAAGCAGGGACATCTTCACTAGATCAGGTTGCACAGAGCCCCATCAAGTCCGACCTTGAATGTTTCCAAGGATGGGCCCTCCACCACCTCTCTGGGCAACCTGTGCCAGTGATCTACAACCCTCATATTGAAGAAAGTTTTCCTAATATCCAACCTAAATCTCCCCTTTTTTAGTTTAAAACCATTACCCCATGTCCTATCGCTACATGTCCTCATGAACAGTTGTTCTCTGCTTTCTTATAGGTACCTTTCAGATCTTGAAGGCCACTATTCACCAAGCTTAACCAGCCCCAACTTTCTCAGCCTGTTCTCATAGGAGAGGTGCTCCAGCCCTTGAATCATTTTTGTGACCCTCCTCTGGATGTGCTTGAACAGGTCCACCTTGCGTTGATGGCTCCAGACCTGGATATGGTATTACAGGTGAGGTCTCACAATGCAGATTAGAGGGGAAGATTCACCTCTCTTCATCTGCTGACCACACACCTGGTGATGCAGCCCAGAATGTGGTTGGCCTACTGGGCTGCAGATGCACATTGGTGGCTCACATCCAGCTTTTCATCCACAAGTACCCCAGTCCTTTTTCCTCAGGGCTGCTTTCCAGCACATCATCTCCTAAACTGTATGGATAATGGGGGCTGTGTGACTCTGATTTGCCTACACAACAACCTACTTTTAGTTTTATATGGAAAAGGTTTCTCAAGTTGACCTATGACAGTCCATTTATCGATCAGAGGTTGTCTTCCATCCAAAAGGGAGCAGTGAATGTAATCCAGTGTATGAATCCAACATACGCTGCATAGTAAGGCTGGCCTTCTACTTTTATGGTGAAGTCCCAATTAGCTAGGAAAACTAGGAAAAGAATACAAGCTCCAAATAATTTTCTGCAAAATCAGAAAACTTTATACTAGTGCTTGAAAAGGTCTGAGAGGTAATTCAAGTATTCCTATAATGCCTAAGAGGGACCAAAGCAATTCATCTGAACATGAAATTCATAAAATAATAACTGCCTTTATATCTGTGACAAATCTTTGTTGATTTCAGAGCATCTGGGTAAGTTTGTCATATAGGCAGTCGCTCATGTAATCTGGAATATTGTCTTATTTTCATAATAGCAAAGTTTGCCTTAGGGTTTACTGTTAATTAATCATGTCCAAATATTAACTGACATCCATTCTTGGGTGTGAGCAAAACTCCCCCCCAGGGCACCTCCTCTGTGGAAAACTTAGCATTTCCATTTAGAAAGTGAAAAGGATGAAATGTTCTAAGAATTAGGGCACTTGTATACAAGGAATAAACCAGATCACACTAGCTGAGTGAAGACAGTAAAAGACCAGGTGGCTCCTGGGAAACATCTGAAGAAAAAGTCATCGGAGCTGCCATCTTCCCCTGGGATCACACTGGTGTAATTCAAAATGGACTCTTAACTGAGTAGATGATGCAATCTTTGATGAGTATTACATTAATTTTACATTCTTGGTGATCTGTGTAGCTTTAATGAAGTTACCACAGACTTGGAGCAGAACGAATGAAGATGGACCTCAATCTAGTGAGAAAATTCCTTTTGTTAGGAGAATAATTTGGATTAACATGTACACATGGGATCTTAACATAAAAAAACAAAGACTCAATGAAATTTTTGGGAAAATTTAAAAGGACGTGAAAATGAACAATGAGTGTTTGACCTATTTTCCTTTTATTTATGGAAGAACTGAGCTATTTAAAATTACAGTCTTTTGGAATGAGATTATGATAATGTATACTTAGAAAGAACACACATTGAGACAGTCACACAGAGGTAACTTGAATTCTGCGCAGAGATTTCACTCTCAGTTTCTTCATGCCGTTATACAAATATATTGAAAAAAAATCACCTGAAGCACTCATTTCTTTCCATCAAGCATTAGAGAGTGGTACTCATACTTTTTCATAGCATTCTGTGTAGATAGCTATTTCAGAGTCCTGTTCTCAAGGAACTATCTACTACCTCTGGCCATGTGTATTTATAGAATCACAGACTAGTTTGGATGGGAAGGGACCTCAAGCCCATCTAGTCCCAACTCCCTGCCATGGTCAGGGACACCCTCCACTAGACCACAGTGCCCAAAGCCCCATCCAACCTGGCCTTGAACCCTGACAGGGATCCAGGGGCATCCACAGTGGCAACTTGTTCCAGGGCCTCACTTCCCTCACAGAAAAGAATGTCTTTCTAAAATCATAGCAGAAGAGCTTCAGCCCTCTGATGATCCCTGTGGCCCTCCTCTGGATTTGCTCCAACAGCATGCTTAAATGCTAAAATGTCTCAAGAGTGTGGGCTAATACACATTTTTTAAAGTCTTACAATAACAGTAATTCATTATCTCTGTGGTTTTTTTAAGGATTTTTAAAGTTTTTTTTAAGTTCAGTAATGAAATGGCTTGGAAGATGTTGTAGTAATTAACTGAATTAGCTTGCTATGTACAGCTGTTTGGGGTTTTTTTTTGTGTAAAAAGAGGTATATACTTTAAATAAACTAACCTGGGCTGATATAATGCATTTTAAGAAGTTTAGTTCAATATTAATGTTACAGCAGAAGTACTGTAAGCAACATCTATTATACTGCCTTCTTACTGTCTTTGAACTGAGTTGCCTGTGTCAGAAAGGACTGCATTAGGTATCGAAAGTTGCCTAATAAAGGAGGAGACTATCAAAGTTCCTACTGGAGCAATACACGTATCTAAAGACATAGCTGGAGAGAGTCAGTGCTCCAAGGAGGTCGCAGCCTAGCTTTCAGAACAAATCTGACTTTTGGAGACTTTTGTGGTCACTAGATGTGCAAGGAGACAATGAGTTAAAAACAATGTGGTTCCTTGAAAGCTATAGCAATTAAGTAGATTCCATTCAGTCGCATGGTGTGAGATGCTCTGGATAAACATATGTTACCCTATGTTTCCTGTCTAAAACTTTTATGCTCAAACCTATTTTACTTTGAGGCACAGATGGGTAGCAACTTGCTTACATTTCCCTACTTGGCCATCGAATGAGCCAGTAATAGAATGAGCATTGCCATTTCCAGCTCTCACTTGAATTTTCTCCTATTTCCCAATGGAAATAGCAATACATTTGGGAGAGTCCTTTTTCTCAAATGTATGTTGACAGTCTAAATTTGTCTGGTTTTTATTTTGCTGACTGCAGTGTTTTTATTTAACTCATCAATTAGTATTAGATCACATCTGGTATACCGCATCCACTTCTGGTCCTGCAATATTGGAAAGACATAGATAAAGTACCCTGACTTCAGTGGAAGGACACCAAGATGACCATCACTAGAGCACTTGTCCCATAAAGAGAGGCTGAGGGAATGGGCATGTTTAGCTGGGAGAAGAGATGTCTTTGGGTATTTCGGGGAATGGGGAGATCTAACAACAGCCCTTCGGTAAGTACGGGGAGGGTATCAAGGAGACAGAGACAGGCTCCTCGTAGTGGTGCATGACAGGAGGGCAATAGGCTAAGGATATAAGCTGAAACAGTCCTTCAGACAAGATATAAGGAGAAACTTCCACCAAGAGGACAGTCAAACAATGAAAGAGGTTGCTCAAAGTGATGTGAAGTCTCCCTTCTCAGAGGTTTTGGACAACTGCTCAAGCCTTTAGCTACAGCTGTCCCTGCTTTGAACAGGAGGTTTGACTGGAGCCTTCCTCAAGTCCCTTCCAACCTGCATTAGTCTATGATCCTACAGAGCTGTACATTTATCATATGATTCTGCAAACTCATTACAGTTATATTTTTGTACCCTGACTGGTTTCTCTGTACACATTTTCTTCTTTCTCTAAGAAATCCTTGCCTTGCATTTATGCAAAGCTCCTTTTATATCACATTAAATTTGCTGATGTTTCTGATGTTTTCTTGCATTATATTGATAAGTTCTCCCATGACCCATGGCTAAGAAGTCATTCCTAGAGGACACTTACTTTAGTCTCTCTTGCAATCTTTGCTGAATTGCTTTCTTGCTCTTGTAAAATGTATTCAACATCACAGATACACGACAGATAAGTGAACGTTCTGGCAGATTCCAACCTCAGGAAAATAAACCATTTTAAGTCTAAATTTGTATCAAGCTATCCCTCCCTGTATGTACATATTTTGACACCTTCGTCAACACAATTTCACTGTGCTTTTATGGAGTATATATATATATATTTCTTGAAACCCCTTAAAGTAGATAAGCAAGATTCAGGCACTTCTCCCAGTTTATTGAATTTTCACAGCTACATTTATAGTTTAGTTACTTCAGAGGATTCTGGAACAAAAGCTGGAGATAGAAACTGAGGGCTTTGAAAAAGTTGAAAAAGAAGTAAATGTATTTTTGTTTGCAGAAATGAACCTAAGTATATGTGCATGCATGTTTCTGCTACAGAGTCTCCTTCTCTTTTAGAGACCATAGAATTTTTATATTGTCAAGTTTGTACTGTAAATCCAAGTTTGGCTTGCGTTAAAGCAACTCAGAATGAGAGATTGTCGCTTCCATTCCTTGGATTTTAACTGAACAAACAAGCCATCAATGGAAGAAAATAAGCTAGGGACTCAAATTATGATTGGAGTAGACAAAAGGTGACATCCCAATGCATAATTACTCAACTCATTTTACCAAGGTATACTTGAAATTGTACTGACCGGTACCTTTCAACACAAACCAATTTTTTGCAGCTTTCCTGTGTCAACGAGACACACAGTACAGCATTCATGCCTGAGACTCAATGCTGCCTAGGACACCAGAACAATATGTAAAAATAAGGAATTTCACATAGGAAACCAAGTGACTGGATATGTCCACACTATTAAATTATTTAAGCCTTTAAAATATAATAGCAAACCCCAAAATGCCTGTTGGAAATGGTCCCTCACTTGTGTTGATTCAGAAACTGTGCTTAAATATTACACAACATTGTCCTAGATTGCCCAGGTAAAAAGTATCTCAGGAATTATACCAACAAGGTAACTCCCTTAAGTTCCAGTTCAAGGATCTGATGGTGTTCAAATTACCAAAATGGGCAAAATTGAGATACCTGAGATCTGAGGAAAAATTGAGAAAAGCTGTCTTGTGGTAGGACTAATGAGGGGTACGCTATTGGAGAATTATGCCTCTTAAATGTATCTGTGGTTGTAAAAGCTCATAAATTTATTTTGTTAGTCCCTTGTTTGATCACTGGGGTCTCTATCAGAAAATCACAGCTGGAAGCAAAATGATATGAAATTAGACAGGCTTCCACCACCACTGTAACACATTTCTGAGGATAATGAGGACTTAGGAACCAAGTCTCTTAAGTGATCACCATTTATGTGTAGTAATTCACTGCATATTTTGTAAATTAGAACAGAAGAAACAAGAGCAGAAAATTAGGAAAAACTGGAAGAATAAAACCTGATTGTTCTTCAGATTCCATATGAGTGTATGGCCCCCTCAAACTCTCTTAAAAAGTGCAAAAAAATATGTATAATTTTTCATTTTGTTTGGAGCTTTTTTTTTTTTTTTTTTACTTGTGCCAGCAAATTTGTTTGCAATATAAAATATTAAATTTTGTCATAGGGGTCAAGTCAATCATTTTGTTAGCTTGTTTGGAAGGAGTAATTACCTCTTGTTTAGAAACTATAGAATTATTTCTGAGTTTCTTTGGGTCCCTGTCTTGCATTTCTGGTGCGTGGGTAGAGTCCTGTCCTAACATTACATAACAAGGATTACCCCAGGCACTGAGAATTTTAGGAGCCTATAGAAATTCTGGTCTTGGATAGTACAAAAATAAATGAAACATTTCACAGTTTTTGAGAAGGGGCTATTTTTACTAGTCTGGTTTGGTTTACATGTCACCCTTCTCTAATAAATTGTTGCAGACTATCAGCAGCTTATGCTGTATGAGTCTCTGCACAAGCTTGTTATAATCATGTTTTTTAAATGCCACAATAGGGGAGTAAGCCAGCTTCAACATGTCATGTCACGTGTGACTATTGATTGCTATGCAGGTCTAAATAAAAATGAGAGGATAATGAAGAACCCAACAGCAGAACCATGATGAGCAATGATCCATAGGTAAGTCAATTATTTGCTAACCTGCAGTGAATTTCCTTCACTTCATGTCTCTGCCTATTTTTACCCTTCTTCCATGCATACAGGTTGGGACATGTATGAAAGTTCAAGTGACTATTGAGGTCAAAAAACAACCCTTTGCAAATAATGATAATTGGAGTCAGAAAACTTTGTTTGAACATCTTGATACCAAAGGAGAGTATGACTATTGGCACTAAAAGAAGGAATAGATGGTGGGAACAATAGAAGTGTTTCTCTGGCAAAGTAACAAGCCACAGTTCTTGTTAGCACAGGATCAAAAACTGTTGCCATTATCAAAACAAAGAGCAAAGCAGTCGGGATGGAGCACAACGGAATTTACTATGTGGATAAGGATGGCGGGTAGGAAAAGTGGAGAGTAAAGCAATAACAATAGTAATCATATGTCACAGTGAAGACTACAAGAAACAAAGGAGAACTGTCTGTAGAGGTGCTGTATGAATTAATGCAGGCTTCCAAAATACTGTATGGTTAAAAAAAAAAAAAGGGATGAGGTAAAAATAATTGACAGTAAAAGGAGAAAAGGAAAAAAAATCAAGTTTTAAATCTACTTTTTTAAACCTGGGGCAGACATTTTCAAAGGTGATGAAATTAATGTGATCTTAGTAGCTAAATCCCCTAGCTAGTTTTGAATGTTTTCATATAGATGCTTACTATTGGGCTGTTAGATCCATAATTAGGCCCTTAAATCAAAGAAAACTAGTTTTCAGAGAAATTGACCTCTTCTTAAAAGTTATTCAGAGTTCAGTGCCTTTGAAGATCAGGTCACTTTGATTTACTTCTTGGCTACATAGCCTGGATATTTTGACCTCCAGGGAAATCATGGAAAAAGTGTCACAGGGTTATAACCTTCATGTCCACTTGATGTCACAAAATGAAAAGAAGGTACTGCAAAGGCCTCTCTGTCGGCAGCCTGGAACAACAGGAACACTAAGAGCCAAGTTAGGTCTCACTGGCTTCATGGGAGATAACTGCAGAAAGACCAACTGCTTCCTTGCAGGCTACACAGTTCTGCTGAGATTTTTTTCTCCATAGCAGTCCAGGTAGGAAGACTCACATGGGTGGAATAAAAGCCAGTCATGAGTATGAACTAACAGATGGGTGACTGGCCCACAGTTCAAACCATTTGGCTAATTTCCTCATGCCAAGATTCCTGGGCCAAGGCTAGCCTAAAATATCTCCTTTCCTTCAAATCAGCGCAAGGAGCACTGCTGAAAACTGATCTCCTGTTCTGCCAACCTGGGGAGAAATTCACGATGTGACCCTAGTTGAGAGTTCAATTTCTTGTTTGTGCTGCATATATAAAAATTTAGAAAGTAATAAAAAAAGAAACCCTCTACTCCAAATGGTTGCCACCCTCAGAGGAATCCCTTCATCTACCTCAGTTAGTGCAAGGCAGGCAAAATATTTTTAGTTCCCATAGCAGACAAGGAGCCCTCAGTCATCTCTTTAGTTCTAGCCTGATCTCACCTAGTCACTTCTACAGTCATGGTATTTACGAAACCAAGTCCAAGGAGATCTCTAAGAAGCACAACTCAGTTACTGAGATGACTAAACATAGCAAATATATATAGGTTGGTTCTGTGCTTATTTAACTGATATAGTTCAAATTCTAAAGACAAATTTTACAACTTTTGATGCTTGTGTGATTTTTAAGCTTCCCCAAAGTCTTTTTACCACAATTTTGGTTCCCAGTAGAACTGCAATTGGTTTATGCAATAAATCCATGTGTTAAACATTCTATTCTCTCCTTTTCATTCCCCTTCTTCTTTTGTTCTACATACCCCTCTCCTTTGCAAAGAGTTGATCATTTTTCCCCTCTCCTCTCATCCTTAACTTACTTATTTAGCCACATCCTTCAGGGAACTCAAATGGCCACTGATTTTGCAACACAAGATTTGGTCCATAGGAGGAACAACTGTCTTGCTTTGTGGCTTTGACGCTGCATCCTAATAATAGGATGGCTGAGCTGGAAAATAAATCAACTGTATTACATCACTGTTCATTAACTGAACAGACTAATACTGCTGTTCCTCCTAGCTACAAGTGATTCTCCAGCTTGGAGAAGTATAAATTATATGACATTGTTCATGTCCATAATGCATGAGAAAAAAGATGGAGTGAGAGCTGGGAACCTGCCTGTCAGAAAACAATGGAAAGCAGAATTCAAGTTCAATAAAATTTGTTTTAGTGGCTACACAGGTAGACTGTTAAGGGCTGCAGGGAGCATTGCGACTGTCTCCTCTGACCTCTTGCATTACATGGGCTGACAAAGTGAGCAAATCAATCTCTGCAGCAGGCCCATAACCTGGGCTGAGCTTGTATAAGATCCTGATAACATCAGCACTAGGTCAGGGCATCAGTCCTGTGTCTGTGCACTCCAGCCTCTTCTCTGACAATGCTTCATAACAAAACATAAAAAAGTTATAGAGCAAGTTTATTCCACACTTTTTGGAAAGACATCTAAGCTTGTGCTGATCTTAGCTTAACAAAGAGAATATCTTTAGTGCTTCCTAATCAGAGGAAACAAACACAGTGGCTTTTCCAGCAGCCTTGCCAGGGCACTCAGATTTTGCACCTTGTCATGAATCTCAACCCTAAGGGAACAGTTTTCTTCCTGTTACAGACTGCCAAGATGGGGGTTTGTGGAGATAAGCATTTGTAGAAAGAAGTCAGCCTGTTTGAATGACACCCTGTGTGTCCTAATGACACAGAATTCATTTGCAAATAAAGGTTTTTTTATTCTTTTTTAAGCAACATTTTTTAAGGAAGAATGGAAATATTTTGAGCAAGGGCATCATTTTAACACTAACATATTAATGTTGTCCATAACAGTGATACAACAACAAGAAAAACTATTAACAGGGTAAACATTATCCCTTGGAATTACTCACTGAACAACCATGTCCCTATGCCTGTTAATGGGGTAAACCAGTGGTTCCTGGTGGTTAATCATTACAACAACTGCAAGTAGATAAAGAAAGACCAGTGCATTCCTATGCTTATAGAGAAGTGTTTGCATAAGAATTTGAGGTTCAATATCATGGCTATTGGAATCCCTTAAGGACCCCACAGATGAATGGTCTGTCATGGCAACAGAGAGCAAGGAACAAGTTCATGAGTTATAACAGACATATGCACCAGATGCTAGTGTAGATAATACATTGCTCAAGTCTAAAGCTCAATTTTTTTAAAAAATGTTTAAAAAAACCACCACCATACATAGACTAGACTAGACTAGACTAGACTAGACTATTTCAGTTGGAAAGGACCTGCAATGTTCACCTAGTCCAACTGCCTGAATGATTCAGGGCTGACCAAAAGCTAAAGGATGTTAAGGGCATTGTCCAAATGCCTCTTAAACACTAACAGGCTTGGGACCATCAATCACAACATTAGCTTTAAAATATAAAAAGTCAAAAGACTGCTGTTTTCCCCATTATCCACCCACCTCCTATATTCACATTCCTACAATTAAGCAAAGATGCCAATTAGAGGTCCTGACCCATTCTGACTGTAGTAAAATTGTCTGGACCCTTTATGATTAATAAAGGAGTTTAATTCTAGGATCACACTCCAATTCCAGTGCAGCTAATTGCATTTTGCATGTCTTGATATCCCTCAGCTCCTTCAGCTGCCTTCAGTTCCTGTTCAGATTGGTGCAATGTATTGTCAAATCTGCTTAATAGATGACACATTCTACATCTGAAGTGGCTCCATTTTCTGTTCAATGAGAAGACAAGTTCATAGTTTGTAGTGCTGACATACCTGACAAAGGGGAGGGGCTCTACTGAGTGTTTGCACTGAGATCTGGTTATTTAATATTTATAAACTTTCTTGAAATGTGCTAGGAAAAGATGACAAACTATTGCTGTTAAAGCAGTAGTGTCATCCATCTATTTTCATAAGTTCTTCCTTTTAATAATTAGCATCAAGTGCTCAGAAAGCAAAACAAACAAACCCCCCCCTATTGACCAAAAAAAAAAAAACAAAAGGTATCTGAAGGTATTAGAAGAAAACCCCTCATACCTGATTTTTCATGTGTGTGTACCTGTTTAGCTCGATTCGGTTTTTGTTTGAATTGTATAAAACTGTTGAAACAAAATAATTTATTAGCTCAGTTTTATTTGCACGGAAGGTTCAGTTGCCCTTTATATTATTGTTATATCTCAAGACAATGTTTCTTTACTTATGAGCAGATGTTTGAAATCCTCCAGGAGATTTTTATAAGACTATGGAAATGAACTTGGCATGGGTACCGGTCTCCCAGGTGGAGCGGGTGAACACAAGCCTTCTTAGAAGTCTCAGATCAAGGCTAGTCAGAAAGAGCAACAGAGCCCAGCCACCAAAAGCCTAGTGCTTTGGTGACTGACAGGTACAGGCTCTTTCTGAAGCATAAAAAGGAATGCTAAATGATCTCACTGACAGAATAAATCTTCTATTTGTTTGGTCTGGACCAGATGTGCTACAGGCTGATGTGGAAATGTCTGCTGATGCCAATCTCAGTTTAAATCACAATTTGGCAGCAGGGCTTTTCCCCCCCTCCCCACTCTCTACTCTTCCCCCACCCTCTTTTTTCTTTTTTTTTTTTAAGTTGCAAGCCCATTCTGTGCTCCTAAAAAAGTTTCAGCAATGATCATAATTAATTGGAAAGGGCCTCACTTGCTCCCTAGGACTATGAGGAGCTTCTTTTCAGGTTTTGCTGCCTGCATAACAGAGAAGCCACTGTAATGGCAGAAGAAACTCCTCAAGGTGTCATGCACTGAGGCCTCTGCCCCATCCTAATGCCATCTGTCCACATGTCATTATTCAGACTTGGATGCCTTTCTAAAACATCACCCAACAGAAATGGTTGAGATAATTTTAGGTCAGGAGTTTGACAGATCCCCATGGTTTGGCTTAGGTATCACTGTTTTCCAGAATACATTAAAAAATAAATTAGATTAATAATTTTAAAACAATGAAGCAAAAACCTCTAATACCTTTGCACCTAATGAGAATTACCTGCCATGTCTGGTGTCATCTTCTGCAAAAAGAAGACAAAAATATTATTTATTGAAAAACTAACATTTATTCATTTGGCCACAGAACACGCAGACAAAATATTCTCATTTTTACCCATAAATGACATTTTCCTAGAGGTATACTGGAGGACTCTAAAACTTCATCCAAGGGGAAAAAAAAAACATAAAGAGAGGAATTATTTGCATTACGATTAGATGTTATTATCTATTGTGTGATAAATAATAGCACAAGAAAAAAACACTTTCATTGAAAGCCTTTACAAGATTAAACAGGTTTGAAATTCTCTGGCTCAGAAAAATAACACAAAGTCATTGAAAGAGAAGGACATATGGGGTCCAGCTTTGCTGTTTATAAAACCTAATAAAGCACACTGTATCATCACCCAACACTTTCAGCTATTTCAGAAAGCCAGATACATATTTATGCAGAAGTGTTGCCTATGCAACAAATGATGGAACTGTTAAAAAATCCCAAACAATATATCATTTATTTGTGACCTTCTCACAAACCTTTTTGCTCACGGATCTGTTTCTGCAGGACTCAATCTAGAGCTCCAACCCTCTGGTGCCCTAGTTCTCCTTTTAATTCCACCAGCCACAATAAAGTCTTTTCCTTCTTCTTGCAAGGTAAAGTTTGCTCCAAAGGCAATATCCAGTCTTTCAGCAAATGAAAGATTTTCTGCATCAGATGTGTCATACCTTTTAAATGCTTTTGAGCCACTGGAGGGCTAGAAATGGGAACTTTACCTCACCCCGTGGGATAAATTTTCACAGTGGGATCCAATGTCTAATTTTGGAAGTATAAATAACTGGTTTCTTATTTGTTATAAAATGGAGATTTTAATGTTACCATGGTCTTTAAGTTGTTCGTTAGTAAATGGGGTGAGAGAGCAAGCAGCGCGGGACTCAGAGTACTGAATAATAAATGTGCATGTCATAGGGAGTTCCAAAGGTTTGTGGGAAGAACACTTGTCCCCATTTACATTATCTCTGAAACTGAATCTAAAAGTGGCCTTTGTGGTCCACAACCCAAACAAGAAAATAAGTTTTCTTAAGGCTTTCTGACATATTTGCTTCAACCACCAAATTAAAAGGCAGTAAGGTTCAAAGAGAGACGAAGTATTTTCCTAGCTTAAGTTTGTTTCCCGAATCAAGCATGAGCTGAAAGGCTGTCAGAGGTACTCTGAAGTTGCTGCCTGCAACTCATTTCAGCTTCTGATCCTCTAGGTCATGAAAAGAACTGATTTTGGGAAGCAAGGTATGAAAGAAGTTTAAAAATAGCAAAGGAATCATTCATTACTCATTTGGCAGACATGAGCATGATCAAATCTGCAAGTACATCTGATTACGATAGATTCTATGTATATGCAGCCACAGTTAGATACTGCATCCAAGAAAAAAGATATTTGCATTGCTTTTATTCAAAAGCAGATCACGAAACTGAGTGTGAGGAATTCATCAGAGTTCACAAACTTTGTGTGTGTGGAAGAATTTCTAAATTGTTCTTTTTTACTTCGTCAGGAAAAAAACCCACCGCATTTCATAGCTGAGTAGATATGTACACCAACTGTTCAAGCATTCAAAGAGTTTGAATGTGTGTTACAGAAGACTGTGTAACAAAGTCTTCAAGTTGTTCCATTTCCTTCCCAGGAAAATGTTTTCCATTTGCAGTGGTCAAATTGTTTGCATTGCAGTCAAATGAAGCCAGTTCTTTGATCAAAATGTGATGCAAGAGTAAAGTCTTGGGGCACCTAACTAATAAAAGTAAACCTGAGGCTAGTACACCATGGATGGAGGATACAATGCTAGCACAGACAGCATCCACCTTTCTTACATTGTGGGTTAGTCTTACAAAGAGGATTGGAAAATTCCATAGGATGTTTAGGGTATCTCTAGCTGGTGAACTTAATGTCAACAGTATGGATCTTGACTGAGCAGCTGCAATCATCATCTAATTCTGAGAAGGTTATTTACATAGATATTTTAGGAGTACCCAGTAGCCTTATTAGTTTTCAGTGTTCCCGGATGGAAGCACTCCTAACAACCATTTCAGAACAGTTTCAAGGTCCCCTGGCAATGCAGTATAAACTGAATTTTGGAGCCCCAAGGATCAGGCCAAACAACTTTTCTGGGAGTCTGAATGAGGCAAGAGCTCTCCTGAGCTGGACTTCCTAATCCTGCTACTGTGAGAAGAAAGTGGTGATAATAGGTTTTTGGCATTTTGTACAGTCTTCTGTCTAGGCAGTTACTGGCTCTATACAGAAATGTTCTTCACAACAGGAGCAGGGAGAAACACATGATTTATGTGCAGAGGTGAAACAAAAATTCCTGGCTGTGCAGCTTTTACTTTCTAAACTGCTGGTGCCTGCCTGTTCTGGCAGAGGAAAATGTCAGCAATTTCATACACACTCCCTTCACCATTTTGCTGCCACTAGCAGACCTCTACTGTAGACTGCATCATGAAGCTGGTTCTGAACCGTCTTTTTCTCAGTTCCCTATTTCTATGCAGACTCTTCAGTAGTGACCACAGTCCATCAGCTTTTATATACAGTCAGGTGAGCTATTTCTGTGGGTGCCACAGCCTCCAAGTACTTGGAGACTGGCCAAACTCCAAAGCTCACATTGCATATCTGTTCATTGGATTTCATCTGCCAAGGAATGAACATGCGTTAGAGATGTTTGTTAGTTCTTAGTACTCTTGTCAAAACAGACCTTGGAGAAAAAGTTATGGATGGTTTCCTTATTCACATGGTCCCTCAGATGCAGAATCCAAAAATCATCGATTCTTTATTCTTTCCTTTTCTTAAGCTACAAGACCTACACTAGGCCAGGTCACAAGGCACTGGCATGCTACCAGTAGTGATCTGTATATCTTCACACTTGATATGAGGGAGGGAAATCGAGGTGATCTTGCGAAATTACCTAGACCTTACCCACAGACTTTTCTTCAAAGGCATCTACACTCTGGCTGCTGAAGCAGTCTATTGTTTTGTGGTTCTGTTAGATGTGTCCTTGCTCCAGGAAAACCTGACAGCAACAATAGCAAAAAATACGAGTGAATATCAAGTATATACTGTAATGCATATTTCATCAGAGCTCAGCAGCTCTTTCTCTGGCTCAAAATAAATAGTCTTCTTTGACTGTGACTCA
This sequence comes from Heliornis fulica, assembly GCA_013399135.1. Taxonomy (NCBI): domain Eukaryota; kingdom Metazoa; phylum Chordata; class Aves; order Gruiformes; family Heliornithidae; genus Heliornis; species Heliornis fulica. The sequence goes on along the minus strand of VXBZ01012856.1, from coordinate 338,183 downwards.
TACAAACACAACACAAAGCTGTTCCAAAAAACAATCGCCAAAACTGAGTCCATCTTCTCGGGCGTGTTGTAACTTCAGTGTAGTGTTTGCTCCACTGGAAGTCCTAAATTATATCAATGGTTAATAGAGATGCTGCTACTTTAAATATCTAGTTTCAGTTCTCTGTATACCAAGATTGACTTTTTCTCCAATTAGTATGGTTGAATACAGGCTTTCTGTTCTTATTTAAGATGTCAAAGTGTCAGATTGTTTCTTAATAGCTCAAACAGGAGACACGTGTTTACAAAAATAAAATAGTTCAGTCATGGCTGCAGTTAATCATTTCAGAAATAGTACAACAAGATAGAATTGCTATTGTGTTTTAGTATAACATGACACAATTATGACAGGCCTTGACGTGCTGGACACGATTGTCTGTCATGTCGCTGAATCTTCATGAAATCAGTCTTAATGCAAGCGATACAAAATACAGTTTAAAGTAGGTAAATTCAGGCTCAGCAAAAGATGGATGTATTTTACTAGTGAGAGGAATTAACCTTTGCAGTAAGGTTTTTGATTGATATTCTAGCCAAGGAAAATACATAAGAAAATTTTAATTTTTTAATTTTATTTTTCTAAATGAAGATAGCTTAAATACAGAGATATTCAATGCTATCCAGACTAGATAAACAGCAGTAACCTTTTCCAATTGACAGAAAATCTACTGTTAATGCTTCTACCACAAAGATGTCAAGTATATTTCTTAAAGGAATATGATTGTTATCAGTCCTCCTTTAGAGTAATTAACCATTGTTTTACAGCTTCTATCTGCATGCCATTTAAAGAGCCCCGTTTTTCAGCAAGTGATGACACAATCATGACATCTCACCTAAGTTTAACTGTCTAATTATTAAATGTATTGTCTATTCTTTTCTGTGGCTGGCAAATTAATTTCTGAGATATAAACAGCATGGGAACTATGGAGGGCCATTTAACAAGCTGTTTTTAAAATTAGATGGACCCCAAAAGTGGATTTTAATTAGCTGTCTGGCTTTGCAATGATAAGCCCTCAGACATTTCATAATTGTATCTCATGAGCTTTCTCAAATAAAATTAATGAAAAATAACACTTTTTATTCAAGCTTATCAGGAGTATTTCCAGTACTGTGATATTACCACATGAACAATCTTACAGGTAGAGTCTTTTTCTCCTTCATAGTTAATCTAGAAACTTTCAGGCTAAGTGCATTTTACAATTCTATGGTATTGGAGAAAAAGTATAAGGCTTTATAGCCAAAGGGGCTATAAGTCAGAGTTATTTGAAGGATTAATATGCCAGAGGCCATCATCTTTCAATATTGCAAAATGAGTTAATGGCTTTCATTGCATAGAGTATAAAACCACAAGGGATCCTACTAAATTTTGACCTTCTGCCTATCATTGGGCACTCAGTGTTACCCAATAGCATACCCTGGATTTGAGTTAGTGAAAGTATTTAAATTTCAGTTTGTCAGTTGTGTGTCATTGGCAGAGTAAAAGAGAAGCCAAGGTGTGACCAAAACCTAAGGTTGCAAAGCATGGAAATCAATTGGATGTGCTTTTTCCACTTTACATTTGGAGAAGACCGAAGGGTGACCTCATTAATGTCTATAAATATATAAAGGGTGAGTGTCAGGAGGATGGAGCCAGGCTCTTCTCTGTGATGGCCAGTGGTAGAACAAAGGGAAATGGTTCCAAACTGGAACATAGAAAGTTCCATCTTAATATAAGGAGGAACTTTTTCACTGTGAGGGTGACAGATTACTGGAACAGGCTGCCCAGAGAGGTCGTGGAGTCTCCTTCTCTGGAGACATTCAAGATCAGTCTGTTCCTATGTGATCTAGTCTAGATGATCCTGCTCAGGCAGGGGGGTTGGACTTGGTGATCTTTTGAGGTTTCTTCCAGATCCTAATATTCTGTGATACTGTGATAAATTGCACCCTGATTTCACCCTAGCAGTGAAAGACATCCTACTACACCCACAGAATCCAGATCTTTGCCCATCAGACCTAAGTGGAAACTTATTTTCTGAATCCGGTGAGTGCTCTGACTGTGAAAGAACATGAATTGTCTGTGCCACCTTTAAGTACTGAGCAACATCATCACTGATGTCTCTGAGGAAGGCTGAGAAAAAGAAAACAGCCAACCCCAAATATATCTGGTTACTGGTGTACTCAGGGAAAAAATCTGCTCCTTGAGTCCCCCAGGCAACTGAGGCATAACATAGAATTGTTATCTTTCTTCATAAAAGCAATCTGAACATGTCAGGAACATTTTATCCATTTACCAAGAGATGAGTCTGGCTGTGAAAGAGAAGCCTCAGAATATACATGAAGAGCAAATGAATTATGCTTCTCACCCTTTTCCAGGATCCTTCCTGGTCATTGCTGAGTTTCACTTTGCAGGACAAATGAGTACAGATTATGCTTACACCCACAGCACCAAGTTTGTTTCCAGGCAAGAGGAACTAGGCTTTTCAGAAGTTAGGAAAGAAGAAAGGGGAAATAGGCAATACACAGCAGCGCTTCTTTTCAGAAAGATCTCAGTGTCAGGGTCATGAGGGCATGGGTGGATCTTAGTGCGCCAGTCCAGCTTCTCCTGGAACCCCCAACCCTCCTGCCTACAGATGTAGAAGCCCCATTTCAGCTCAGGCCTGTGGTTCAGACCTAGCTTGAGCTTGTAGGCATGCTGCTTCCCAGTCCTGTCTCTAACCCTGTCTCCTGGATGGACTTTGGACCTATATTGTAACCTTCTCTTCAAGTCTGGCTCTTGCTTTGTCCTGTTTGGCTCTTGACAGCTCCGTGGAAGGGACATGGACTGGATTAATCTCTTCACTTTGGGGCTGTTCACAGAACCCATTTCCAGCACAAAGCACTACCTGGCATGTTCAGAATGACACCATCAGTGGGGATACTATCTGTACTGGGGTCACCCTTAACTTCTGGCTTGCCCTCCCTCATGAAAGAGGTGGCTCTCACTAGTTGATTATGAGTCCAGAGAAGCATGTTCTTTCAGTGACCTGCACAGGGGATGGGGAGATGAGGGGGTGGGTATCAGTTTGAGTGGAGAGACAAAGTTGAGAAAACTGAAAATACTTCAGATGTGGACTCACAGGGAAACAATATCCAGCTCTGTGCTCTTTAGTACAAGACAGGCATTGATATAGGAAGCAAGTGCAAGAGAGGTCCATGAAGATTGTTAGGGGATTAGAGCTCATAATACATAAAGACAACAGGGTTTGTTCAACAACAGGGAGAGAGGGTTAAGGGGAGATCTTGTTGCTTCCAATAGGGAAGATCATTTAGAGTTTCTGGATGTGCACAGTTGATAGGGTGAGAGACAGCAGGCATGAGTTTCAACAAGAGAAACTGCAACTAGGAGCTTCGACATTTTTTTTTAGTGTGCAGATGGTTAAACATTGGAACAAAGGCCCTGATAGACTGTGAAATCTCATCCTTGGAGACAGTCAAAGAAGGACCCAAACCACCCAACCTAATTTTCCCCTGCTCTGATGAGGGGACTGGACCAAGTGAGTTATTGCAAAGGTTGTTGCATACATATTTTATTACTATAGCTCTAGTAAAATCCTTTAAAAGTATTTAGCTACAGAAATGGCACAAATGAACAGCTGATGCCTGAAATCACAACAGAGTGGCAATTCTCCCCATCTTAAATCTTCTCTATGCTGTTATTAGGAGGGTCTGGTCTCTCAAAATGGAATTATTTCTCATGAGCTCATCTGTTCCTTCTGTGCCAAGAACAAAGGAAAAGAAATATTTAAAATGAGTGTGATGTGAACAGGATCATTGTAAAGTAAGATGTTTTTCAAAGTTTCCCAGGAGGTATCACTAGTTTTTTAGATCCATCTGGAATTCAATCATTGTTACATGCCAGCTGCTGCTGGGACCTTCCAGTTGTTTCTCCTCTTCTGGACACAACATGTAGTGGGAGCAGTTATTGTTGCCGATATAACTCTGAAGGACAGGCACATAAGCTGGGAATACAGGAAGGTTTTTTTTCTCGTTTGGAATTTTTTAGGGTGGTGGTTTTTTGTGGGTTTTTTTTTTTTTGTGTGTGTGTGTGTGTGTGTGTGTGTGCGCGTGTGTTTTGAACTGGACCAAATTTATTTTGTACTGTCTTGGCTGCTTACAGCTGAGGTTATTGGAGGGTACAATTTATGAAAGCCCATGCAGACTACAGGTTCTCTGCTAGTGTCAACATGAGAATCTCTTCACAATCTTGACAGTTTTATTTACTGTTACAGGCACTACTAAGAGCTCAGTTTTGAAGGACATATACTATAGAATTTATATTTTATTCCCGAAAGACAACCTGTAAAGGGCTGAAAATCTATCATTTAATTTAGAAAAGACTTAATAAGAACCCTTTGACTTTAGGTGTCAGTCCTCACTATGTAGTCAATTGCTTGACACCACGTCCTGTCTCTGGCCAGAACAGAGCTGACTTTCCAGCAAGTAAAACCAGCGAGAATCAAACAAAATGAGATATACTCACCCATTTAAACACCACAAATATTTTGCTGCCTCTTATGGTATCTCATTTTGGATTACTGTCAGGCTCTGAATCCTTCTCTCTCAACAGAGAAGAGCTGCATCTATAACCTACTGCAGGTGCTGAACTTAAGCACCGCAATGACTCCCCATTGACTACAATCAATTGTATTCTCAAACAGTAGATAGTTTGACTAAGACATCACACTTCAACACAGGAGCCTTAGTCTTTCTTAAGTTTACTGGAAAGTGATCTGAATAGCATTTCAGAGATGTCTTGTGAACACTGTTCAGTTTAGTTGTCTTAGACAACTGCAAGCTTAAGGCAAAAGAAAAAAAAAATCCGATTTAAAGCAACTGTTTGGGAAACAACTGTTAAGATGTTTGTCCTTGACAGGGCTGGAAAGTTAGTAACTATAAATTTTTAGAAGAAAAATCAATGAACCCCTAAGGTGTATTTTCCTGGGTGTCTTATGGCTAGTGCTGCTTTACACCCCATACTGATGCCACAGAGGTTTGGCCTTTTAGTATCACACAAATCTAAAAGAATGTGGTAATATGAACATGACAACATGTTGCTTAAAACAAGCTGCCAAGCGGCTTTAGAAAGCTGTCAGACTACCTGTCAATAACTGTGCATTGTTTGGTGAAATGGATCCCAGCTGCAAATTCTAGGAGATGAGAGGGCATTGAACACCCTACAAAGTTTCTCTTAGTCCCTGCATGAGCAGGATCTCAGGGCAGCAAGGATGCAAACAGATTGATGGCATCAAAAGAAATGTCTCAGTAACATTATTGGCCTTCCTGGTTCATATTCAACAAGGCAGCATCTCAAAACCTCTACAGTGTCAGATAATGAATCAAGACATTAGTAATAGGTTGGAGCCCTTTTCCCCCATGTTATTGGTCTGAACCCAGACAGGTAACATATTTTGAGAAGGGGCCTATTATCTGGTTGTCAATTGGCCAGAACAATCAAAGCATGTTCAGATTTAGTGGCTCAGTTGATGACATTCCTAAATCTAATATTCAGTTCAAGGAGCTAAGGCAGGGTTTGCCAAAGATGTACATCATGGTGTGATTAAAAGCCAAGGTAATTTCTCAAGTTAGTTTCATATTGCTGGCAATACGATTGAATCAAAGCAGAGTTGTACGGGGTTAACCATCCACATTTTTATTTCTGGGTGTTTTCTTTCAGACTGCTTCCTTTTGTACTGCCAGGATTATATTGTTGCTCTCCATCCTGGCAGACATTGTTAATTCAAAGTTCATCTGACACTGTCCTGCATAATATCCTTGTCTATAAATTGGAGAAATATGGATTTGATGGAACACTTGGTTGATAGGGGATTGCCTGGACAGTCACACAGACAGTGTTGTGGTAAACAGCTCAATGTCCAAAACGTGTATTCCTCAGAGGCAGTACTGGAACCAGCAGTATTTAACATCTTTATTGAGGTCATTGACTGTGGGACTGAGTGTACCTTCAGCAAGTTCGTTGATGACACCTTTGTGGTGTGGTCAATATGCTGGAGGGAAGGGATGCCATCCAGAGGGACATGGGCAGGCTTGTGGGATCGGCCCATGTGAACTGCATGAAGCTCAACAAAGCCAAGTACAAAACAGTGACCAGCAGGCCAACAGAGGGCATTCTCTCCCTCTGCTCAATTATGGTGAGACCTCCTCTGGACCACTGTGGTTTCTCCGTACAAGAAAGATACTGAGCTACTGGAGTGAGTCCAGAGGAGGCCAAACAGATGATCAGAGGACTGGAGCACCTCTCCTACAAAAACAGGCTGAGAGAGTTGGGGTGGTTCAGCCTGTAGACCAGAAGGCTCTGGGGACACCTCAGAACAGCCTTCCAGTACCTAAAGGGATTACAGGAAGCTGGAGTGGGACTGGTTACAAGGACAGGGACATGGGGAAATGTCCTTAAACAGAAAGAGGGGAGACTTAGTGTAAACATAAGGAAGAAATCCTTCCCTTGGAGGTGGTGAGGCCCTGGCACAGGTTTCCCAGAGAAGCTGTGGCTGCCCCTGGATCCCTGGCAGGGTTCAAGCCCAGGCTGGATGGGGCTTTGGGCACCCTGGGATAGTGGATGGTGTCCCTGCCCTGTGGCAAGGGGGTGGTCATAGACGGGGACTGAAATCCCTTCCAACCCAAACCTTTCTGTGATTCTATGATTCAGTCATTCTGTGCAATGACTCAAGTGATAAATGCTAAGGACATAAATCTGAATAAAAGAATGCATGCAGATCATAAGCATTTAGAGATACAAAACAAAATGAGTGAACTGAGCAGAAATGTTCTGAATCCTGGAATTACTTCTCTTTTTACTAGAAATTTTTTGTCCTTTAATCTTTCTGTTAAATTTTCTCACATTGTGATTTTTTTTCAAAACAAAGTGAATTTGTGTCTGGATTTGTAATGGGAGAAACAGATTTGAGGTGCCAGGTTGCATACTAGAGGCACATACTTGTTTAGCCACATCTCAGCACACAGGAGGAAGGATTGCCACCAGTGAGAGGATCTAGTAATGGGTATTCCAGGGAGCAAATATACAGAGCAAAAATAGCTGCAGTAACTTTGAATCCTGTTGAATTGTATCACATAGACTCCATGTTTGAAAGAGAGGAAAAAAGGAAACCCAAAGCCCAAGTAAAGAGAGGCACTGTGAATACTCAGTAGTAACACAGTAGAGAACTATAAATAGCAAAGCTGAGACAAAACCAAAAGTTAGAAATTTGAATTTTAAAAAATTACACATGTAAATAGTACCAAGTGTTGGGAATTATATTTTGAATTATTTTGGATCAGTGGCTAGGATGTTTTGGGAGGATCTGGCAGAGCCAGATAAAAACTGTGTCTGGGACCTGTTTTTAACTTACAAAGATGGATGAGTCACAGGGTACTAGCTGAAACCAAAATTAAACCTGAAACTGTGATATCAGTGAAGCAGTAGGAGTTATCAAGCAGTAGAGATAGACAGATTTTCTTAATTCTTGCCATTGCCTGCCACATTCTTTTCTGTGCAAGTACAGGTTCCAAAAATTGAACAAATTGCCTTGTAGTGATTGGTCAGTGACAAATAAAATAAAATAAAATAAAATAAAATAAAATAAAATAAAATAAAATAAAATAAAATAAAATAAAATAAATCTCCTGAGTTAGAAGAGACCCGTAAGGCTCATTGAGTGTGGCTTATTGAAAGGCATGGACTCTGATTGTGGTGAATCGAAGAAAGCTTTTATACCTTCTAGGCGGCTGACTCAGCAGCCTGCAATCCGGTTTCAGCACTTTTCCATGGCTACACACAATTAGTTAATGCAGTGCAACTATCTTATCTCAAGTGTTGTCCGGCGCTAATGGACTCCATTAACCTTACAAAGCCACCATGTCCCAGCATACCCTAACACTTAACACTACAAGGTAATGAGCCAGCTCCAACAGACATCCAGGCACCAAAGCCACAATTTGTTCCCAAGTTATGTCTCTTTCTCAGGGCAGCTCTTTGTCTCCAAAACCCACTTTCAACTCCTGGCTCCACACAGGGCCAGACAAGTCAGAGCAGAGAACTGAGTGCATCGTCCAGACGCTGCTCGACCTCAGCCAAGCTGGGTGCTGGGGCCACTTCCCTGGGGAGCCTGTTTCAGTGCCCGACCCCCCTGTCAGGAAAGAGCCTCTTCCTGACATCCAACCTCAACCTCCCCATGTGCAGCTTCATGCCGTTCCCTCGGGTTCTATCCCTGGTCACCAAAGAGAGGAGATCGGCACCTGCCCCTTTGCTCCCCTCGTTAGGAAGCCACAGAGCACCATGAGGTCTCCCCTCAGCTTCCTCTTCTCCAGGATGAACAGACCCAGGGACTTCAGCCTCTCCTCGTCAGACTTCCCCTCCAGACCCTTCCCCTCGTTGCCCTCCTCTGGACACTCTCCAATAGTTTTATGTCCCTCTTGTCCTGTGGTGCCCAAAACTGCACCCAGTGCTCAAGGTGAGGCTGCTCCAACACAGTTTAGAGTGGGACAATCCCTGCCCAGGACCAGCTTTCCTGGCTGCCTGGGCACACTGCTGACTCATGGTTAACTTGCTGTCAAGACCCTCAAATCCCTCTCAAATAAATAAAATGAGCAATCATTGCTACGACCTGGAATGAAACTGGCATATTCAGGAATGGCTGATGATTTTGTTTTCCCAAGCTTTTCTCCCTACCCATACTGACCAAATGCTGAGCTTTAGTGGGTTACAGCATAATAATAATAAGAAAATGGAACAGTTAAAAATTAATTATGGTGTGGATCATCATCAGGTACTATGCAAATAACTAAATGCAAATAACAAGGCATCATAATAGATGTCACAAAACAGAGCCTTCCTACCTACACAGTATTCCTTCTCACCTCTTGCCATGACAACCCTGTATGGGCTGAGTGGAATTATTTTCAATAAGACTTTCCACTGGAGTTTGAGAGAATAGGAGAAGAGTGAGTAGGAAAGAGAAATGAGGATGACAATGCATGTTACCAGGCTGTAACGTCATACTGAAGAGTCATACAGACGTGGTGGGCTTTTTGTTTTCTGAATGCTCCTCTGCAAGCTGTTGACTGCACTTCTGTCTAAACACAACACATGGCAAATGGTGAAACAGAGAAGTGACAGCTCAGTATGAAGTTTCAGTGCTCAGATTTTTCATTTTCTAGTCAAATCACTGTTTACGAGCTTCCTGAAATAGAGTTCTGGGATGCAAAATTACATTCAGTGTCCTCCCTCTCATTTAGCTTGGCAGAATAAAGGTCATGAGTGAGTCTGTCAGACTGAACACCACATCTTTTGCTCGCTGTGACAAATAAAGAGCTAATCCAATGCTGTAGGCTCTGTCACCTCTATCAAATCTCATTTTGTCTTCAGTTTGCTGGCAGTTTCAAATGGTTGCTTTTCAAACACTTATCTCCCGAATATGTGAATTTGGGGCTTTACATCTTTTTCTCATGAGATGTTGACATTCCACTTAGAGCACGGACTAATGATTGAATCACCTTTTAAAGTGCATCATGTTTTGCCCTATCTGGTTTGGAGAGGGCTTTTCACATATGCATTTGTTTAAACACACTCAGCTCAATGTGAGTGGTACAGTCTAAAATGGTTTGCAGGGGGTTTTGTTGTTTTGGTTTATTTTTCTTCTTTGTAAGGCAAAGAATGTGAAATTAAGAGTCAGCTTTAACTTTAGTGTTGCAAGACAGTTCCTTTTAACTTCCCTCAGTCCCATGAGTACCCTGTCACCTTAATTTCTGTTTTAATGTAAGACAGGTTAGTAGCACTTTTCTCCGAGTTCACTATTCATCTCTGAAATAATGTTGACTTGGGGCCTCATGTCTATCTTGAAGTATAATCGTGTCATTTACTGTTAAAAGTGGCATCAAGAGATCCTTTTTTTTTTTTTTTATTTGGTCTTCACAGAAGTAGGAATTTTTCTAAAGGTGATGAGACTGAGTCCTGATGCTGCTGGTGATTACAGTGACATATTGAACCTGTGGTCCCTTAGACCATGACTCCTACAGGAAAGGGGATGTTGTTTACAGCAGTCTATGGCTAATGACACCTTATAAAACCAGATCCTAATTTGGAAATTAGACTTTTTCATGTTGTTTGGTTTCCCTGTCTCCAAATTGTTAATATTTTATAGTTTCGTTTAATTTAATTGCATTTCAGTTTAGTTTGGTATTTGTGTNAATTTTATTTAGATTTTATTCAGTTCAGATTATTTAACATTTTTAACCCAGGTGTTTTAATTTCTGTGTGACTGATACTTCCATGAGCAAGTTAACACCAGTATCATCCTCCAAACCACAGTGTTACCAGTCATATTTCCCTTGCAAATTTGCTCACAAATGTTCTCTAAAACAGAATATTGTAAAAAGTCTCAAATGGAGGCTGACATCTTTATCAAATCTCAATCTGATAAACTATCTCAGCTCTTAGCTGTAACATTTTCCAGATGTAATCTGGGCTATACCCCCCTCACTCCTCAACTCAATCCCTGTGCTTTAATGTACAGGTGAATCCAATATAACTCCCTTATTCAGTGGTTCCTCACCATTTTCAAGCCACCGCTGGAACTAACATTAAAAATGCTGCATCTTCACTCTTACCCACATCACACGCAGACATTCCCAGTGTTAAAACACATCTTTCTCATTACTGGTACACAGCTGACAGTTCACGGTTGAGTTTGCTGCAGGAACATCGTTTTATTTCTGTGCATCTTTGTCATAATTACCAACATTCAGAATCAAGAGTGTCAGACTTTACAAACCCAGGCATTTCCTGTCATTTAACTTCACTCTCAGAATCTGTATAGAAACTGCATTTTTGCTGTCAAGGTTTCTGTCATACAATGAGAGCTGTTGTTTCAGGATTCATGGCTGTTTGTTGCTTGAACTAAAGATGCAGTTTTTTCTTCTAGGTCCCCTGACCCTTTATTTCAAGGATTTCCTGAGATACACAAGGATAATTTTTTTTTCTTGCTTTACATTTTGTCTCCTGCACCGAAATAGTCCCAGAGAAACTCAAGTTTGTCATAGAGGATATTCTCTACCTTAGTGTTATGGAAGGGGAAGGAGATAATGTATGCACTTTAGAAGCCTCAGTGCTATTTCTAAACATAATAAAAGAGTTTCCTTTTAGTTTTGTGTCTGTTTCTCTCTCTGGAGAGTTGGAACTAATCCCTTCTAACATCACACACAAGTAGGAGGAAATGTCCCTTTTACTTCTCCTCTTTCTTCTTTGCTGGGTGCCTATCACATCTTCCATCCTCCTCTAGCTTTTCTCTGGTCTTTCTGCTTATTCAGTCCTATCCAGTTCACTCTATTCACTCAAAAATAAAACTAGATAAACAATGTGGCTACCCTTAGTTTGTAGACAAGCTTATGTCCCTTCCCTTCCCTTCCCTTCCCTTCCCTTCCC
>VXBZ01012856.1:273553-326667 GCA_013399135.1 Heliornis fulica | reverse complement strand
TGCTTTCCCCTCCCTTCCCTTCCCTCCCCTTCCCTTCCCTTCCCTTCCCCGTTTTTTGACAGTTCAGGTTGCAATATTTTGAACCACAACTGCTTCCTCCTCCATGACAGAAACCTGCTCTTGCATGATCATTGGTACTGTATGATAATAAGTACGTTTATGCATGCATATGCACAGACATACACACCACAGGGAGGTAAGTTGGACTCTGTATAACCAGATATAGCACTTATCATTAATAAGATTCTTGTGCCTATCCAGATCTGTATGTATTTCAGACTATTTTAATTTTCATTTACACTATGGATATTTCATGTCACTGTGAACATAAATTATTTTTCATGTGCAATATCTTTGCAATTGTTGAACAATAATAGAAATTGCTTGACTATGCTTCCAGCATGGGATGAGGTGAGTACAGTGTAAATGGCGAGCATGACCATTTATTTTTCTTTATAGCTAAGCTGGCTCACTCATCCTTAGTTTAAGTGATAGTTCAAGCTGTGAAAGAGTTGTTATCACACTTATCATTTTTATTATGTAGGAAATGGTCCCTTTGGTTAATTGGATTTGGAAAATTTGCTGAGCATTCAGGTGAACCTCCATGAATCCTAGTAATACTGTAACACCCTCAAATCTCTGTCAGCTTTCCACATTCTAAATAAGCCTTCCATTTTCTGGAGTTTTGAGCCCTGAATTACCCAAAAACCCACAGCCCTCTACAGAGTCCATTCGGACCTGATTACTATAATGTATTTTATAGAGCGAGTGCTGAGATATTGTGAGCTCTGTCACCCATATATGTTCATAAAATTCATAATGAGACTGATTTACTATTCATATGCCTGGAGAAGAGAAGGCTCCAGAGAGACCTTACAGCAGCTTTTCTTTACCTAAAGGGGCTACAAAAAAAATGGAGAGGGACTGGTTACAAGGGGAGGGAGAGACAGGAGAGGGGAAATGGCCTTAAACTAAAAGAGGGGAACTTTAGATTGGTTATAAGGTAGAATGTTTTTATGATGTGGCTGGTGAAACACTGGCACAGATCTCCCAGAGAAGCTGTGGCTGCCCCTGGATCTCTGGCAGGTTTCAACGCCAGGTTGGATGGGGCTTTGGGCGCCCTGGGATAGTGAGGGTGTCCCTGCCCATAGCAGGGAGTTGGAACTAGGTGGGCTTTGAGGTCCCTTCCAACCCAAAGCCCACACTAAAAGTCCTTTCCTTAATATACTGTAACTAAATGGAAGAAGACAGTATTTGTAGATGTCTCAGCAGCACATTTAATAAACAGTTTTCAGTAGTCTCATTGAAGACTACCACCCTCACTGTGGGACAGTGTTTCTGAATCTGTCCTTTTGAATCCTCTTTGCCATTTAGAAACAAAGTCACAAAGGGAAAAAGACAAGAGAGAGAAGAGAANTGTAGTATTAAACATTTATCAGGAAGGATCTTACTGCTGTGGTCATGCTGAGCCCAGAAGTGGTTTGGGTTATAGAGGTTTCAGTCACATCGGTGGGATATGAATTGTTCCCTGTAGGAACAGAGGGCACAGAGTCCTGGGGAAGGGCAGGACGTACAGCAGCACAAGGAGAGGGAGAAGGAGAAGGAGAAGGAGAAGGAGAAGGAGAAGGAGAAGGAGAAGGAGAAGGAGAAGGAGAAGGAGAAGGAGAAGGAGAAGGAGAGAAAGAGAAGAAGGAACCACTCCAGATTGTCCTTCAAGGTTTGGTCTAAAAGCCTTCAGAAGCATTAGGATACTTTCAATTAACTTCAGTGGCTTTTTGATGCCGACTTTAGGGAACAGTGTTTCACAAAACAGCAGACACAAATCTGTCTTTCCCTCTCTCCCAATAATGAAGAAATAGTCCTAGGAAAATATAACAACCTTCTTTGACTTTTACAACTATTGTCACTTCAGAAAATGGGGGAAAAGATGCTGCAATCTCCTAGTGAGCAAAATAAAATAAAAAGTAAGCATAGGTAATTTAAATTGCTCTCTCTGTTTTCACATACCTAATTATTAGTGTGTGACTGAGATCTATAACCTCTAAAAGCGACATCCTCCTGAATGCAAGGGGGGTAGTTTAAGCTACCTTAAATCACTCAACCTGTGATACATCTGAAATGTTTATTAAGCAAGTATTTTATCCTCACCTCTGCTCTGCTGGCTTTAGTGAAAGCTTGTCTGCCAGGGAAAACTCTCTACAGGTACCGCCAATTCTGTTTGAAGTTGGTGATCTGGGTTTGGCTCATAACATTCACAGTAGATTTACCTGAGAGATCAATAAAAGCATGTTCAAAGCAAGATTGGCTTCATAGAGCCTAGGATTTTATTAATTTATATAAACTTCCTAAAACTTTTGCTATAAAGAAAAAGGGAAAAGCTTGAAAATATTCACATTATACAGCATGGTAATGAAAATGGTATAGCGAAGGCCTGAAATGGGGGAAAAGAACTTCTCTTTCCCCAAAAATCCCCCTCAAAATAGCACACATATCAGAATGATAGGTTGCCACAGAGACTGATGAGATTTTTCAAATATAGCTGGAGCTTTCAGATGTTTCAAGTTGTGACATCTCAACAGGTCCTCGTTTTCAGGGGACTGCAAGCCCCCCACCACCTTGGAAACAGGTCTTTAATGTGTCTCAGTCAAAGCACCCCAAAACACCTTTTACAATATGCCTCCAAGATTTTTGGAGTCTTGTGTGATTGATGTCATGACAGATGATTGTAACAGAAAACATCTAACAGCAGTTCTCATTCCCTACTGCTAAATGAAATAGTATCCCTCAGTGTGGCGCATATTTTTTTGGTTGTGTACAGTTTAGTTGAATATAAAATCAGAATTTAAAAACCAATCAAGCAGTCAGCAAGACTTTGATCTTTAAAATGCTGGAATTATCTTTAATCAGAGGAGATTTATAAGCAGTAGTTGAATTAAAGGTGGAATTACTGTCTGGCTTTGTTCGTTTAAGTTTCTCTACTTTTCCCACTGATGTTCCCCTCACCCCACCCCCCCAAATATCTCCTATATTCTTTGAGAGGGATTTGCAATAGGCAGTCTTCAACTTCAGAATTGGGTTAATCTTCCAGATCTTTAGAGGCAGCAGTATAAGCAGATCTGTGAGCTTGGAGGCCCTTATCAGTGAAAGAATATTTGAAGCTCTGGGAATGTGTGTTCCCAAGCTCATGGTGAACTGCCTCAAAGAGCAGAAGAAAACAGAATAAGTCTGGATGGAGAAATGCTTGTTTTTCATGTATGCTCCTAGGGAAAAGCAGGATATTTTCTTTTGAAATCCTGCTTCTTTGTGTTTACTTAGTTCTCACACAGTGGTTCTTATAATGGAGGAGCAGTTTTGGTTTTTTCATTGGAATAAATGGGAAAATATCTTCAAATGCTCAGACAGGTTAAAATTTTTGTAGAAAATGATACTTCCTCTACACGTCTAATGAGCAATGCAAAACTTGTGACAGAGAGGTCCCATCTAGGAGTGGAAAAAGGGCATGCCAAAGCTCAGGGACTCATGCATCACCAGCCTCTTCAGCTACAGCTGAGCACTCTGTAGCCTTCTTCCTCTTGCTACTCACTTCAGGGTTGTCACTTCAGAAAGGAGATATCTGCTCAGAAAACACTTACTGTGATCAACAAAGCAAAAAAATGGTTTTGGGTGTTTTTTTTTCTGTGCATGGCCAGCATCACTACCCAGCCATCCCATGCCAAGTTTTAAATTTTTCACACTAAATACATAGTTTAACCAAAAAATCTCAGAATGATGGAGTGACACAAACAAATACAGTCTGCCTGCATCATCTGCTCCTTCTCAAGCTATTTCAACAGAGATACCAATAGTCAATGCCACCTTCATTCCCCACAGCTTTATCAGTTCAACATATTTTATTGCAGTATTTGCTGACCTAACAGAACAAAGGTGGGAAGTCATGTTTTCCTTATTTTTACTGATGCCATGGTGACATGAAAGGCCAATAAAGTGGTTGTCTGCATGACCAAGCAGCTGAAGGACTGTCTTCTATGCACTTCATTGCCTTTATAGGTACTGTACTGTGTCACCTTCCTCCCATTTCACCCTGAAAGCAGAAAACATTAAGCATCTGTGTGGGGTGAAGCAATGCAAAGGGGAACTGCTTGAAGGGAGCTTTCAGGAAAAACACTTCAGTTTTTGGAAGGGAAGATGAGATGTGGAGAAAGGGACATTTTGAGAAGAGGTTACTTTTTCTTTTTTCTTTTGTTTGAGTTTCTAAAGAAAGTACCAGGTGTTTGTTAACTTTCCAACCCCTGTGAACCAAGCATTGAGCCTAATCCACTGAGCCCTTTGCTAACTGAGCCCTGCTGGATTTATCCTGCTTTGCTTAGCACATACTATCTGGATACTTTGACTGCCTTAGATGATTATGGCTGTAATTCTTTGTGAGGCTTTAGTGCACCATACCAGGGCATAATGTAAATTATAAAAAAAAAAAAAAAGAAAAAAAAATCCCAACAAAAATGCTCATCTGTGAATAAAGACTTTTATAAGCAGCATAGCATTGCATTCTGCCTGAGTGTTCCTTCTGACAGTGTAACACTGGAAAAATAAGTATTCCCATAGCCCCTTTGCAAGGAAAGGTCTAGCTGAGGCACAGTGAACAGCAGTTTAACATTTCTTGGCTTTCCTTTTATTTATGGGTAACTGGGATTGCTGCTCTTGTAGCTGTGAAGTAGGGCAAAGTAACCCACAGATGCAATTTCCACAAAGAGAGACCCAGGAAGAACACATCCAAAGAGAAGGGATAGCTGAACCTCCCTTAAGAAAACACAGAGACTCGTTATGAATGAATTCCGAGGAAGGTGTAAGTCAGTCAATCAAACTCCTACTTCTGTACAAAAAAAGAAGTCAAATCGGTGTGAGGTTCCCGTGCTTGCTCCTTGAGATGAGCAGGACTCTTTATAACTTTAAAATCTAAATACACTATTTGACTCTTAATATACCTATTCATAGTACAGCATGCTGAAAGACGGGGAAGAGAATAATATATGAATGTAAATGTAGGAAAAGAAAGGTCAGGACAAAAGATGACATTTTCCAGTTCAGTTTTTGGGGTCAGGAAAGGGGAACAGGCTGTAGGAAACAATTATCAACCACCAACCATGTGATGTGGCAGAGATCACCTGAAAGGACATATTTTCTGCACTGAGTTTTATAGTCTAGAATAAAGTTTGACAACATGGTCCATTTCTAGTTCTGCCGTGACACTGGCATGTGTTTCTATTTCCACATCTATTTCACTACATGTTGGTTTAAGAAAGGGGAAAAGAAAAAAAAAATTGCATATCCCGTTTCTAAAATGTCTCGGACAAGGAGAGCAGCTATGTATTTTAGGTCTCTAGTGGCCAGTCCAGGATCTCTGGTGACCATATCTTCTCTCCCTTTTCTGTATATTGCTTAGATGTGTTTCACATTTCTACAGTGATTTCTTCAGTTCTCTGTACCGATCTAAACTGATGCTTCCATTTATTTCTTCCTTCACAAGCCCTATTTATTTATCAGTCCCTCCCACAAAGAAGAACAAGGAAAGAGGCTTGGGTGTCATCCTGTGATCATCCTGACTTGTCTAAATGCTCCCAGATGTAGTTTAGGTCCTTGTTAGCCAGCACCCATGCGGCGTCTGAACATTTTTCAGGGGTTAGCACAGTGTAGGACCCATTTCCAAGCAGCAGGTGGGATGCAGCCACTCTTATTTTCAGGAGAAAGAGCGTCTAAGCATATGGATGCAAGCTGTCTCCTCCCAGCTGGTATCAAGGATAGAGGACGAACCCGGACTTCTTTGTTTAGGAATATACAGAAGGGGAGAATACTAGCAGAAAACAATAACTTGGGGAGCAGATGTGGTTTCTTAACGTTGAACTCATTGTTACAGTTTCTAATTATGTGTTTACAATTACAATTATGTATGCTTATAGTTGACTGTATTCCTTTCTTTAAAATGAAAGTAAATGACTCATTTTACATAGAAAATATTCACAGGGGCATTTTCATGTGCTTTGTTATCTGTGATTATGTTTCTGTGGCTGTGCATCAGTCTTCTTAAATGTATCTTTCTCACAAGCATGTTAGACCTTAAATTATTTGTGTCTTTTTATTGTACCTATACGTATCACAAATTACTGAATAAATACCTGACAGTCTTTTAATCTTTGCTAGTACATTAGTGTACTTTCCTAATTTTTACAGTTTTGTGTGATCCCCCACCCTTGGAAACTGTTTACATCGGTAAAACTGCTATGAATAGTTGAAGAGTTCTCTGTTTAATAAACAAAGCATCTGTCATACAGGGGGCAAGATTTCCAGTTTTTAAGTAGGCTTCATGAGTGATAACTATTTTTAGCTTCTGTACAGTAGAAGAGATAAATCTGTTATTGATAAATTATTTCTTTGGAACATAAATTCTTGTTGAAGATATATCTGAATCATCCCTTAAAGAAACCCCAAAAATGGCATTAAAAAATCTGCTATACATCAAACTTTCAGAAGTGTCAGACTTGATCCACAGTTTGTTTCACAGTAGCAAAAATATGCCAGTGGAAAGAAAAAACAAAAAACAAAACAGAGAAAGTTTTCCTGCTGTTAATGAGACAGAGGTGACTGTAAACAATAGATGCCTTATAGCTATTCTGAAAGAGGAATCAAAGCTGTAATTAAATATAAAACACTGTCAATGATAGGCTCTTTAATGTAACATATCTCAGTTGCTTTTCCTCTTGCTATTAAATATTTTCACTTAGATAAACGCTGAGAGTGACTGAAGAGAACGAGAGAAGAAAGACTTGTGTTGAAGACTGATTTCTTGTTGCTTCTGACACACCAGTCCTGTAGCTTCAGAAGCAAATATGCTTGACTAGAAGTCAGAACAGACCTAGTTGCATAATCTTTGGTGGCATTTGCTGTGGTTTAGCTCTGACCAGTATCTAAGCCCCATGCATCTGCTTGCTCTCTTTTATCTGGCAGGATAGGAGAAGAGAACCGGAAGGAGAAGAGAACCGGAAGAGTGAAAGTGAGAAAACTCATGGGTTGAGATCAAGACAGTTTAACAGGTCAAGCAAAAGCCACACACAAGCAAAGCAAGACCAGGAATTCATACCCCACTGCCCATGGGCAGGCAGGTGTTCAGCCATCCCCAGGAAAGCAGGGCTCCACCATGTGTGATGGTGGCTTGGGAAGACAAACAACATCACTCCAAGAGCTGCCATCCCCCTGTTCTTTTTTTTCTCATCCCCTTATATTGCTGAACATGATGCCATATAGTATGGGATATGCCTTTGGTCATTCAGATCAGCTCTCCCAGCTCCTTGTGCCCCACAACCATCCCATCGGTGGAGTGACAAGCATGAAAGGCCTTGGCTGTGTGAGCACTGTTCAGCAATAATGAAAACCACCTCTATATAATAAAAACTTCTCTATTTTATCCGTTCTGTTTCCAACACAAATCCAAACCACAGCCCCATGCTAGCTGCTATGAAGAAATTTTCTCAGCTGAAACCAGGACAGTATATGTTGTACTACATGGTGCCATGTTCACAGTTTGTTCATAGATGAACAGCTGAAGCCCAGGAAAAGATAGATCCAAGCACCCTTGCTACCTGGTCTATTCAGACTCAGCTTCTCCTTGAGCTCAGAGTAGGCAAGGGATAAAAGAGGATATAACTTGGGGAAATATGCTGTAGAGCTGAAGTTTCATAACCGCTGTATTTTCAAGTTGCTTTACAACACAGATTTGTGGGTGCTGGATGGTTGGCAACTTCCTCCCAAAACTATGGATCTAAATTATGCTGCTCCATGAATACACACAAATGAGAACAAAGTAAAGCACTGAATGACAGAGGAAACTACCATGCAACACCTGTGTGAGCTAATCAAAAGGATACACAACTTCTGCACAGTCCTTGATCAGCTGTGCAATGCCTCAAGCCAGAATCCAGCCTATATATGTAAACAAAGAGGAAGCCCGGAAATAGGAAATAGGAAATAGGCCAGAGGATTTGGTGTAAAGAACCACAGTTCTTGCATGGTACAGGGTAATGCTCTTCTGCCATAATGTGCTACTTGCAAATCAAAAGGAAGTGTGTCATAATCTAAGGCATTACTCTGTCATAAGACTAAAGATATAGATATAAAATAAAGTCAAAATTTACTGAAGTGTGTATATATAAATAACTAATCCACCAGTATTGGGATAGTAGAGCAGGTAAAATCATGGTATTTTGATATATAAGAGAATCTTTCATCTATATTACAAGAGGAAGAAGAGTCAGAAGGTATAAAACCCCCTCTATTCCCTGTTAACTCAGAATAACTCTGCTCAGAGTAAGACTGTGGAGAAGCTCCTCCTCAGGAGAAGATACTCACCAACTACTTCTTTCAAGTACAGTATAAATAGTGAAACTTGGTTTCTTATGGCTTAAAGTTACAAATTTAGACTTTCTGTTGTCTATTCGCTAATAATCATATGTTGAGTTCATACAGGAGCTGTCTCTCAATGGAATCACACACACAATAAAGGTTTTCTCCTTTACTGAGCTAGCCGGTGACATTTCTGGGAATTTGATGTCAATGAAAGAGTTGTCAATCTCTCAAATTATGTTGACAATGACAAATATGTTAAAAAGGCATTAGGGAGAATACTGATAGACATATGAAAGCATACATGTGCAGAGTCTCTGCTAAACTGCATAAGCCACAGACACTTATAAGAGCAAGACTTGGAGTACTGGTGGCTTAGGGCCTAGAAACTGCTTCAGTGCAGAAAAAGCAGCACATGGATCTCCTGTTTTATTGCACCTCAGGGCAGAAAGAACCCTGGGGGACAGCAGTCTATTAAGGACCCACGATAGAGCAGAGGAAAATGAGTAAGAATCCCAGTAAGCCAGACTAGTTTGGGTTGGAAGGGACTTCAAAGCCCATCTAGTTCCAAACCCCTGCCAGGGACACTTTCACTAGACTAGGGTGCCCAAAGTCCCATCCAAATTGGCCTTGAACCCTGCCAGGGATCCAGGGGCAGCCACAGCTTCTCAGGGAAACCTGTGCCAGGGCCTCACCACCCTTATACCCTCCTTTCTAAATGTCCCCTCCTTAATTTTAAGGCCATTTCCCCTTTGTCCTATCACTACGCTACCTTGTAACCAGTCTCTCTCCAGCTTTCCTGTAGCCCCTTTAGGTACTGGAAGGCTGTTCTGAGGTGTCCCTGGAGCCTTCTCTTCTCCAGGCTGAACAAGTTCACATATCTCATCTTCTCTCCATAGGAGAGGATCATTAACCCTCTGACCATCTTTGAGTCCTCATCTGGACTTGCTCTAACAGCTCAATGCCCTCTTATGCTGGGGGCCCCATAGCTGAACACAGTACCCCAGAGAGTGCTCATGAAAGCAGAGTAGAGGGTGAGAATCCCCTCCACTGAAAATAAGTCATGCTTATTTTCATGCAGACCAGGTTATGGTTGGCAAAGAGCCAAACTCAAATACAAGCATGACCCCAACCTCCTGCACCAGAAGAATTGGGACAGGCAGTGTAACACACAGCAAAAAAACACAAACAAACAAACAAACAAAAAGGTACTAAACTAGGAAGAGGGGAAAAGATGCTGGAATAAGCTGAATAAGGGAAAGACAGTATGTTTCTCTAAATTTTTCTTCAGCAATAAAAAGGTTTTGTTAATCAGTAGTAAATTAAGTAATTTATTTCCCTGGCAAGACTTTTTGGCCTGTAATATCCTTCTCTCCTATCCAGCTCCCAAGTGCAAGTGTTGCAATTTCACAAAGCCATCATTCCCCTGCCCCATTAAAAAATTTCTATGTGTTTGCTGACTGGCAAACCAGCGAGTATATGCACTACTCTGTCACCAACGGGCAGATTTGCATAGTCACCACTGATCCTAAATAAAACAGAGCAGAGAGTAATCACACATACTCACTGCTTATCATTCCTCCTGCTTTACTGCTGGCATGTTCTCTGTCATAGTTGTGGTGTGTACCCATAGGAAATCTTCCAGATAGAGCCTAAGTATGTGCTGGGAAAAGGACATGGCATCCCATACATCATGAGGCATATGGACCAAATTGCTTCGGTTTGAGTTCTGTCCTTAAATGGTACTCCGAGATATCACAGTAGGCTTTGCAGCCTCATATACTGCTGCATGACTTTGTGTTGCACACACAAAGCATTTCTTAGTTTCATGCCAAGAAAACATCCTTGTGATGGAGAACATTTGTGATTGAAAAAAAAAGAAAAAATTCATACAGAATGTAGCTGTATATCTTGGAGCCTTAGACACTCCACACAGAGCACCACAGAGATACAGAGGCAAGTTAGTGTGAACATTGCCAACCTTGGCTTCAGGGCCAAGGAAAAGAGGTACCCTAGATGGGAACAACTTTCTCACTCCAGAGTATATTTTCCCTCTTATTCTTTGGGGTAGCTATGTAGTTCTTCTCAACAGAGGATGGGAGGTACCTCGCAAACATTTATTTGTAACCTTACATATGAGTAACCTTACATCTTTCTCCACCTTAACAATTCTGGTAGAGAGTTGGCACTCACATCAAATCAGCTCTTACTTCTACTTGTTTGTTTCAATGACCAGAGATTATACTATTATCTTACTCCTTGGCATGTCACTGTCAATAGAATTTAGCATGTCTCAGGAATCTTGATTTGCCAGGCTGCTTGTACTCAGTTCACTGACTTGCAACTTCTTAAACAATATAGAGCGAGTGGTTATTCTAAAAAAATTAGTGCCTGGGAAATCTGAGTTATAGGCAGCATAGACAGTATTTCCAATATCACACTACATACAGTGGAGCGGAGAAGAGGCTGGATATTATGATATCAATTAAATTCCTTTAGTGCAGGAATGTATATTAATTTGCAATGTATTGTCTTACATAACCTTTGGAAGCTCCTCCAGAAGGGAGCGGTTTTTATGCTTGCACCTGGCAGCTCTGAGCAGAAGTCTTCAATATTCTAACACCATGCAAAAAGCACAATTTCCTTTGTTTAGACAGCTAGTATGAGGCAGAGTCTTCTATAATGAGTTTTGACCTTCAGTGCACTTCCAGACAGCTGAGTTTGGAGCTGAGTCTCACTTAGTTTTCTTGAACCTTAGATTAATAATCTACTGGGGCCATTTTTAAGTCTAGCAACTAATTTTAATTGTATAATGACAAAAATAATATTTGGCAGAGTGTTTTGCTCACTAAATTCCCTCCACAGAGTTATGCTCTAACTTTTTTAGCTCTACATTTCTTTCTTCTTATTCTCAGAGCTAAAGGACTGACTTTAACAACAGTCAAGGCCTTCAGATTCCTCAAGGACCCTTCAATCTTCGAGCTTCACAAAATCAAATCAACTGCTTCAGCTAACAAAAAAGTGCTCTTCCACAGTCAGAACCAACCTGGTAATATTTTCCCAGTGCACAGTGGCACTGGTCACCTTCTTCCTAATTACCACCCCAGGAATCCAGTGCTAATGTGTTTTGAAAATTTCTCAACAACAACCATCTCTTCTGTGAAGTAGCTTAAAACATGCACATTGCACTCGGTTTTGATTGATTGATGAACCTCATTGCACTGTATATAATAATGTGCTAAATGTTACATATGCCCTTAGTGGGTAATTTCAGGAAATTATTAAAATGTGCTTCTTTTAAAAGGTTTGGTAATGCAAGTCAAAGAGACGCTTAACAGACCCAATGCTGATTAGTGTGGGTGACCACGGCATACTGGAGTCTTTGATATTTCTTGGCTTTTTCTTGGTTTCCCGGAGGCCCTTTGGACAAAGCAAGAAAGATGGCTGAGACACCCTTGGCCTTCTGGGAAACTCAGTGACATTTAAAGACTGCTGGGGCCTATTCTGCTAATATCTAAACTAATTAAAATCAAATCATAATTGAAGCTTGTTCACCAGAATTCTAATAAGCCTCGGAGCAGTACATGCTGCATGCTGTTGTGCTAAAGGCTGTCTCAGCTATGTGAGAAGTGCTTTACTATACACTGAACAGTTCTCGGTGTTTTTTCTCGACGTTACAACCAGTTCCTTCTATAAGAAATGTCACTTCAAATGTAGGATGAAGACTTGCTTTGCCAGTATCGTGTAACGGGGTATTTGTCATGGTGTGGCAAGCTTGTATGCACTGACTGTCTTCTTATTAGGACCGAGTGTGACACCCTGCATTGAACTTCTACTTTATCCAGCCAGAAAATTATTTCTGGAATTATATTTGACACCTGAGGAGACAGAGCAGTTGAGGAATAGGAATATGTACCAAACACCATGAGTTAGATTCCTTTTTCCTTACTTCACTCTGTGCTCAGTCATGGTCAGTTCCTTCAAAAATATAGGAATTTTTTTGAAAATGAAAATTAAAGACAGCATATGATTGTATATGCCTCTACATTGAATAAGGGATGCAGGTAATTGTCTCAATTAAAGTCTGTCATCCCCCAGAAATAGTACAAAGAGAGGTGCTGAAAGATGATCAGAGGTATGGAAAACATTCAGTTTTTTTGGTTAAGAGTCTGCAGTGTAGAAAAAGAGACTGAGAAAGGATGTGATAAATAAAATGATAGCATGGAGAAGGTGAACAGAGAGTGCTTATTCATTGCTATAATAAATGAAGGACACAATGAGATTATCAGGCAGCAAGTTTAAAAGAAATAAACAATACCTTTTTCATGCTGCACAGTTAAACTGAGGAGCTCACTTCCATAGGCTGCTGTAACCATGTCCAAAGACGAATGAGGTAAATTAATGGCACTTCAGTTGAAAAACCTCAGTTAAAAATTAATCTTCACCAATAATAGCTGGAGGGTGCAGGAATGTATCATGGGACGGATCACTCATATTTTATTTCTTATATTCCTTGGTAAACATCTCCAACTGGGCACTGCTGAAGAATGGGAGGTAATTATTTTCCCAGTCTGAGATGGTCATGCTTACTTTCTTAAGAAATCAATGACATGTTAGGGTGCCTAAGTCCTATTCAGTACAATAGAATTATACTAAATTTTTAAAACAGTTCATTCTTTGAGTACATTAAAAAAAAGGGGAAAAGAACCAACTTGGACCACATCCCAAAGCATGCAAATACTGCAGAGCAAAGATTAATGAACACTGGGGATCTCAAAGTAAAAATTTCATTACTCATTACACACATATTCCTGTTGAAGGCAATGAGAATTTGTTACAGACTTTACTGGAAGCAGAGGAAGGTCTACAATTAAGCTTTTTTTGATAAGTCTCTAGTTCTGTTACAATTATTGTCTCTCCCATCTGCATTCATATCAGACTGTGAGCAGGCTGGTAAGGGTAAGTGTCACAATTGAAGGTAATTAACCCAGTAGGAAATCTGCTCTCAGGTAACTATTGAGAGGCTGGGGACATAAAGCACAGGAGAGGATAGATTTCATATATTCCATCAGAGCTTTCAAACAAGAGCAGAGAGGGCCTAATTCTGCTCCCTCAGAGTCAATAAACAGGATGAGACTGGAGAAGATCCTGGACGATATGTTAGCACATCTCAATGCGATATTGTAAATGGTAGGGTCACACAGCAGAGCTGAATGAGCGCTGTGTCTGATGGAGTACGTGCCGCCGCTGAACTATACGTCTGTCAACTCAGCTCCGAGTCTGGCAGGTCTTATGTTTAACATCTGTGTGTTCAGTGTCACCGTGCCTGTGCGGTGAAATACCTGTGTCAGATCAATAGGATGCTCTAACTGCTACGGAAAACAACATGATAATATAGCAAGCGTTACAGCACATAGGGAAGGCTTGTTAATATTTAGCAAAACTAATCTGTTGCTCACTAGCCAAAGTATGCACATCCAGCCCTTTTGGGAAGATGGCTTTGAAGATTCACTAAGTTGAAATGAGGTTTTCTGCACTGTATGTAACCATTCATAGTCTCTGTGGGCTAAATCCTATTCCATAATTTTGAAGTTAGCCTTTGAGATTTGGGAGATCATTAGAGGGTTTGTGTATGTTTTCTTCATTCTGTTTTTCCATATAGACCAAATGTAGTCACTTTATAGATGGAAAAGTAATTTAAATAATATGACTTTGCTAACATTACATTTTGAATTTATCTTTATTAAGGCTGCATTTTAATTTCATTCCATGTATCCTCATTAAGCAACTGTTTGCTCCCTCAGGCATTTTTTCAAGCTAACTTTTAATCTACCTATTGGTACTCAAAACTGTAAAAGTTAGAGCCTATTTGAATTTTTATTTGGAAATCTGCTAGATTTTTTCCCCTTTATAGAACTGCAGGCATTATGCTTTTGCTGAAGATGGTCTATTTTCCCTATATAACCTGATAAATATTAAATTAAATAACACATATCAATGTTTTGTATGCAAAGCCCTGATCTCCAGAATATTATATATTAACCACAATAGTGTTTTATTTTGCATCACTATTGCAGAAGCTCTGTCTAATCAGCTCTCTGAAATCCTGTCACTGTGGCATTCAGATGTTGTTTAGCCAGTGAAATTAGCAGTGAGTGAGCCTAAAGGACATATATTTTCCTTGTTTCTATTGATTCTGACTTCTTAATATAGCACACACTAAGATGACAGTGATGGAAGAAAGTCATTGGGAGGAAGCTGCTTTACATAATGACACAAAGCGATACAACTGCATCACACACAGAGAAAAGTATATAAAATTTTTAGTTATGGTAAACTCAAAGAATAAGGATTTTTTTGTGCTATACAATGTATGCAGAAAAGTCAGACATTGATTAGAAGGATGGGAGAGAGATCTCAGGGAAGTAATAAAAGCACCCAGCATTTGTTGCAATTGCAGAGCAAGTTAATGATGTCTTGAGACATGGATTTGGATTTCATATTTTCTCTTCCGGTGCCCAGTCATCCACCCTTTGTCTGTGATTGGCTGAGACTGAGTCCTGCAGCTGTGTTGTCATCACAAAGATCAGGACATGCATATAGCAATGTGAAGTCATAGTGGGTGAGCAACTGCTTTCTTGGTCTCATCCTTTCCTTCCTCCTCCTTTGCCTACATTTGTCTCTGTACAATCCAGCTCAAGCCACTTTATATTTATGTAGAGGAATAAAATTATTGGTCCTTGGTTTGATAGAATCCTTCATTCATGGAACTTACACAGTGTAGTTACTGACTGCTCTCAAACTAAACTTATCGTTTAGAAATATTTCTCTATCTCAGCATTTCTTGTTTTGAAAAGCTGGGTGCTACCTTCAGCAAAAAAATAAATAAAACCTCTAAAGTAGGTCAAGAATCAGAACCAAAAAGGCTGCTCAAGGCAGACTCAGATCTGTAGGCATTTGCAATTTTAACTCACTGTTTGTTCAAAACATGACTAAAGTTTACAAGTAACAACACAAACACCAAGCAAAAATCTTTTGTATTATGTGTCTGCAAGTGTCTTAATTGCTACCTTCTTGGTGCCATGTAAATTGTGTAAAACTATCATTAGATATAAATAGATATATATTGCACACACAGAGCTAGATTTCTTATTCCTTTGTGGTACTTACTGATTTAAGTTTTAATTTTATATATCCTTTCAATTATGACTAGATTTCCTTGTAAGTGACAGAGCTCACTGCTGCAAATGATTGCTCTGCATAAAAATAATTCTGCTGAGTGCAGTAAGGTAACCTGTGTGTTTGTGGACTCTGAGAAACATTGCAGGCACTTAGCAGGAGGAACAGCAGACAAGAAAAAACTTTCAGAAAAGGAAAACGTCTGTGTTAATGCTATTCCAAATGGTAGCTGCCTTTTTAATTTATTGCACCATCTTTAACAGATTTCTCCATTGCTGTGTGTTTCTAAACTCGATGCCTTAGCCTGGTAATAAGCAAGCCAATCTACAGGAAAATAGTTAAAATATTACTGGTTGGAAGTCACAGATGCTGCAAGGTGACAATCTGCCATTGTGTAAAAGATCTCTCATTGTGCTAGGTGGGGTTGTGTTTCCTCAAAGGGTCCATTTCGTAGTTTATTGAGCTTATATGCAGGTGTGAGAAGACAAAAAATGCAGTAGAGCAAAGACAGCCCTTCATGTGTGATCCCTTCTGATGAAGGATTTTTTTTCCTAGTTGATCCAGTGAGTCCTCATCTTTTGGGCCAAGCTGAGCTCTTTCAAGGGAGATTGCATCACCCTTATAAACATGCTCAAAAAGGTAACCGCTTTCTTAGACTGACTTGTCACCAGGCTTAGTAAAAAGTGCAAAACTCCAGAACAAACTTGTCAGAGACAGCAATACCATAAACATGAAAAAGACATGTACATTTACTTCCTCCCTTCCAGTAACACACAGTATGATTTGGATCAGCTAGATAATGAGCACAAAGAATCACAAGTGCTCCAGAAAATGCACGATTGATATACCTACTAAATGTGGTCAAGTAGCAGAAGCATTTTCAGACATATGTCCCCACCTGATCTTGAAGTCACATGATTTGAAACATAAGCCAGCAAATTACTTTGACTGACCTGTACTCTGCAGGAAGGTAAGTGCTTGCTCCAACTCCCAGTGGGCTGGCAGTCTGCATATCCAGCATAATTACTTCCATTAGAAGTAATTGACTTCTAATGAAAAATGTCTACTGACTTCTGCTAGACAAGGTCCCTGAGATCCTTGGCAATGCCAGCAAAGTGCTGCCTGTAAAACCCAGGCTGAAGACCAGACCTTATGGGCTACCAGTGGGAACCTAATGGGGGCCCCCTCCTCATTCATCCAGTTTTGGCTTCTTGACAGATCTCAGCAAATGCATGAAATTGCTGGAACTGGAGTCAGAAGCTTCCAGTATATTGGGGCTTGAATCTTAAAGTGGAATCTGTGGCAATTTTATAAATTCCTTCTAAAATACATATTTTTGGGGTTTATAAGTTCCTGGTGGGTTAGGAATCGCATCTCGAACCACCTTCAACTATATATATATATATATCAGCTCAGATGGGACAAGGAGAGAAATATAAGTTGGGTCAAATGCTTTTGACTAATTTCCCTTCAATATATGTTCTTTATTAAAAGCTCAAGCCATACTGTAAGAAAGCAATCCTAGTTTGTGGGTAAATTTCCCAAAACACAGGGCTATTTTTATAAATGAAAAATAAGTTTCCCTTAAATTGTAGCTTTCTTGCTTCCTTCCTTCCAGAACCACAAAACTGAATAATGCTGTTCTGATTTATATCATATGAAGACTCTGACGAAAAGATCCTCAACTACAGGGTTTAAAAAATAATATTTAAACTCTACTTGCATATTCAATACGTCTGGACCATGCTCTCAAGTCCCATGCTCTGACTGGTCTGATCCTGTCTTTTGGAGTTGGACTTGATTAACTCTACGGGTCCCTTCCAACTCAGGATATTCTATGATTCTATTGCAGATTACATGGATACAGTGGAGAAACACACACACCACCGCAGTTTATTACAGCTGCACTTATCACAACCACCAGAGATTCAGGACGTGCGCTGCTGACAACACAACCGAGTCACGACATGCGGTATTGTGATCCACAGCAGAGTCCCAAACCTCACGATTACCGCCCGCAGGAAGCTCACAAGATTTAAGATAACGGCAGCAGATTCACGAACACACCATCACAGCTCCCAAACACCACCCGTGGGTCAGTCACTCACCCGACACTACACACTTGGAGCATCTCGAATGTTCACTCACCCCTCTCCGGGTCAGGGCTCTCAGGCCGGTCCCTCAGCAGCAGCCTGGCCACGGGGAAGGGGCTCCTCGCAGAGCTGGAGAAGCGGCTCCACATTCCCATCCCGAATCCGAGGGCTCTGATTTGGTTTTATCTCCCTGACCTACGGGACTGTGCCCGAGTGGGCGATGCCACCTCCCGTGTCTGACATCAGCCGTGTGCCCCTTATCTTACCCCCCATCTTTCGCACCTCTTTGTATTGTCTGGGCCCATTGAGGCCAAATGGGGACCCTCAGGCTCCTCTTTGTCTTATCTTCTGGCAGCTGAATGGTGCTTTGATGGGACTCGGGGCACATTGCTGAAGGAATTCAAGGCTCAAACACACGGGTTTCAGCTCTTCGAGCACGTCCCGGTTTTAGTCTCTGCCTGGTGCTCTGGATGTCACTGAAACCTGTTGCGGACCGCAGAACCAGATGGACGATTACAGGCTCTGCCCTGTTTCTTTGTAACATCCGTGTGGATTTGTTGTATACAAATGGGTAAGGAACTTCAGTCTTTTTTGGGGGTATTCAGAATTTTAACTTATTAAATATTTATTTCTATTTGGATCTTGTTCAGAAGAGTTTTCAGTTAATTACATTTAAGTATTCGTAGCGCTGTGCTGACTTGAACTTTCAGAGGTCTCGGTCATTTTGTCATACCAAAAAAATTTCAGAAAGTCTAAGGAAGTCTCTGTTGAAAGAAGTTCTGCTGTTGTAATTGATAGCTTAAACTCTACCGGTGTAACACATTAGTAAGTCAACTCCCCCAGGCGGGTAGTCATCGCTGACTGTTAGCAGCAGCAGGTTCACTGGGTTCAGCAGCAGCAGGTTCACTGGGTTCACCATCAGGGTGCCTGCAATTCCACCAGTTTGATGTTCCTTGTCCGGGTAAATTTGCTGCTAATCACAAAAAGATACAGGAAAGGTCAAGAATATGTGACATCACTGTATGCAGTCCAACATGGAGAGTTATAATTTGGTTGTTAATGGAATGTTATATTAGGAGCCTAATAGGGAAGAACACTGCTGCAAAAATACAGACAAGAAATAAAACAGGTACAACACTGCTTCTGGCATGATATAGTTAATTTTACTCTATTGGAGGAAGCCTTAACCAGGACAAGCTTGTAGCATTTAACAGCAAAAATATTCAAACTCTAGTTCTGTTGTTTCTTCCATGTTGAATAATGTCATTCCTTTATGCAGCAAATTTGCTAGGATTCCACATGAATTTAGCAGCACTATCACTTTCCCAAACATATACAATTACTTAAATCAGAAATACTGAATCAGAGTATAGAAGTTAGCTATAAAGCTCAAATTATGGCTTTGAAACATGCTTTTTGATGGTTTAAATTTCCTGAGGTTGTTTACCTTGGAGAAAAGTAGGCTGAGGGGAGACCTGATCAGTCTCTACAACTACCTGAAAGGAGGTTGTAGTGAGGTGGGTATTAGCCTCTTCTCCCACGTAACAAGTGATAGGACAAGAGAAAATGGCCTTAAGTTGTGTCAAGGAAGGTTTAGATTGAAAACTAGAAAAAATGTCTTCACAAAAAAGGATTGTCAGTCATTAGACCAGGCTGCCCAGGGTTTGAGTCACCATCCCTGGTGGTATTTAAAAGACATGTAGAAGTGACACTTACAGACATGGTTTAGTGCTGGACTTGGCAGTGCTAGGTTGACAGTTGGACTTGATGATCTTAAAGATCTTTTTCAATATAAATGATTCTATGATAATACAGTGGCGTAGTGAGAAACAGTGGTCTTAGGAATTTAATTCAGTTTCACGGATTTATTTCATGAAGGAAACAAAGATGTTTGGAAAAAACAACGATACATTTCAAGTAATCATCTTGAAAAAGAAGCTTCCATATTTTTTACTTGAAATTACTTTATTTTAAACAAAAGCTGCTTAATATTTTTGTTTTCATATGGTATCACATAACCAAAGTCTATGATTTTGTTGGAGAAAGAGATTGCCACTAACTTGCATTCCATTCAATTATGGCTGCAAATGTAGTAAGAATAGACTTTGTTACAAAATTTCAAGACTTTCTTGTATATAATTAGGCTAGAAATTTACTTTACAATACACCAGTATTTGCCTATCAGGTATTGCTGAAGATTATAAACAAGAAAAGTACATTTCCAGGCAATTACATATTTTTTCCTGAAACTGCAAAACAAATCTGTGCTAAGTTTCACAGTTTGAGGTCAGGTTTCGCATTCACTCAGTGTTTCATTCTACCTCAGACTGTTGCAAGATCTTTGCTTCATCCATCCCAAAATCTGCTTTCCTATGTCACCCTTTGCTGTTGACAGGTTACTTCCCACTGCAAACCCTTTAAGGGCTGGTACATGCAAACCTGACGAGTCCTAATGCTTCCAGCTTGGTTATAAAATTTTGAACCATAATTCTGAAATAATTTCAGTCTTGAAAATGATGGAGTTGCGATAACTTCTTTTAATGCCTGCCGTAATAAAGGATCCAGCTGGCATAATACAAAACCACATCTAGAAGTTGCTGACTCCTCTCACCCAAATTTGCTTTACCACACCAAGAAAAGCAATGTTAGCAAAGGAACCACAGGCTGGACAAAGAAAGGAGGTTTTGTTCCAGCTTCTCACTGATACTGAGTTTCATAGGTAATAGGCAGGACTGGCCTAAGGCCAAAAATAAACTTTTTATTCGGGTCTGTCAGTGAAGGAGACTCTACTCCTACAACACAGGACTTCAGCAAACTATCCCTGAAGCTACTGAAATTTCATTCAACTCAGGATTGTTAAAATTGATTCTAGAAGATTATGTAACTCAAGTTTATCATATTAGTTTTTCTTTCTAAAGTCCTGTCAGCAGCTAGAGTCATTTGGTTAGTTATTAGAAAATTTTTAATAAGGTCTACATGTATTTGAAGTTCATATTATGCACCGTGAGGAAAAAATAATTCCAGTTCTATTTTTTCCTTTGCAGATTTTTACTCAAAGCACATGAATAAACCTGAGTGTGCACATGCCTATGTGGCTTTTGTAACCAAAGGGTAGAACAGGAACCATCTTTAAAGACTCCTGTAACTGGACTGTGCCGTGTAGCTAAAAAACCATAAAAATTAAAAAAAAGTCTTAAATTAAAAATATGTGCCTCCAGAAATCTGAGGGCATTTCACATCTGAATGAACAAGAGTCAGCTTCAGGAGATAATTCTTTTCCCCTATCTGAAAACTTTGTTGCTGCTCAGAGAGAAAAAAAAACAACAAAACCCAAACAACAAAACAACATTCAAGATTCTGGGAAATGCACACTAAAATTGTCATGTTAATTTTCATGTAGAAAATGTAATTTCCACCTACATTTATCTTTGGTTTCTCATCCTCAATACTTCAACTGTTCTTTTGCATTCTGTGACATTAAGGAAAGAAATGTTTGTGGAATCTTCTAATTTCACATTCTTTCTTAAATGTGACTTACCAAAAAATGTTCCACAAACCAATTAAGTATTCCGAAACCATTTTGTGACACTCCAAAGCCCAAGTGGTGTTTGAAGAACAAATTTAAGTTTGATATTTCAAACATAATGGAATATTTCTAATCCTAGGTGTCCCAATCCCAAATCTTAGTTGCAGAGCTAAGTAAATAACCTTCCTCTGTATTTTATTTTATTTTCCTTTTAACAGTTCAAAATAGAGATTTTCATATGGAGAACACTTTCTTTTTTTATAAACAGATGCTGCTCTAGCTGTCATTTTGAAGATGTGACTGAATTTCTTAAAGTCTAAAAGAAATGTTAAAAGTGACATGAAGTAAAGCAAATGATTTGATTGTTGTTTCAAGTGTTCTTTAAAAAAAAATTAAATATAACCCTAAAGATATAATTCAGTAATATAATGATATTTTTATAAATCCTTATATTAAGTTTCTGTGTAAACAATAATGAATTCAAATAATAACCGTGGCTTTTAAATGCTAGTATTAACCTCACAAAAGTAAGTTGATTTGCTTGTATGTGTGTGTTTGTGCAGGAGGGCTACATTCCCTCCATGTGTACGCCTGCACAGACTACACAGTCGTTTGTCAGTCTCTAATAAGAAACAGAAGTGACATCTGTCATGCATTCCAGTAAACACATTAAGCAAACACAATAGGACCCCAAAATGTTTACTTAAGTACTCTAATTAATTGTGACTTTCTGTAACAAGAGTTTTCTATGAATTAAACAGAAAGATCCGTGCTCTCTCCTCCTCCTCCCATAGCTTTTTATGCAGTGGGAAAAGATTTAAACTAAAGACTTCCCTTCTGGCCCTGCCAAGGTGCATTTTTTCCTCATAGACTTGACTTGCAGTAGAAGTTGATGTGAGAGTTTGTCATGGCTGTTTTGACAGTCCGGTCATCCTAATCCAGGGATCTGGTCCCTGTGGTTTGTCAATTATCCTACTAACCCTACAGCGAGAGGAACACTCAAGGCACTGAACTGTCATCCAATAACCAAGAAATAATGTCAGCAGCCAGTGAGTAGGGATTGTGAGAGATGGGGATGCTTTTGACAACAGAGAAGTGTGGATCATTTCAGCATTTATTTTATTTATAGGCATTCATAACAAATTAATTATATCTCACTGCAAGGCTTCACTAAAACTTGCCAGATCCAGACCTGCATGCACACACAGGATGATGAGCACAAGTGAGTGAGTGCAGAGATTGCAGCAGCACAGCAGATCCAAGCGCAGAGGTTCGATTCGCACTTTCTTTCTCCCCCCCCCCCTCCTGTGACCTTGAGCTTGTTACTTGACTTGGATATGTTTCAATATCCCCCTGGATAAACTGAGGATAAAAGCATCCACTGTTAAGAGCAGGCAGAGCCTTAATCAATTAATGCCTGTAAAGGACATTAAATCATTTAGCAAAAGATAGAATTAAAGTGCAAATTATGCTAAGGTCCTACTAGAATGAAAGGCAAGTGTGTTTAAAAGGGGATTTAGATGCAGAAGGCTAGACAACAAAGAAAATCTAGGTGGAGGATCACAGGAGGTTTGATTCTGATCCAGTGTGTATCAGGATAATTTGGCTTAACTCCCCCCTTAATACTAACAAAGCAGGCTCTGCCCTGGATTCTCACTTGGTGTAAAGTTACACTGATCTATGCAACTGAGTTAAAAAAATGTGGCTTTTAAAGTCCTGAAAATTAGAACAGTTTTAGTTGAGTTTTTGTTGTGTTGTTGTTGTTGTTGTTTGTTTGTGGGGTTTGGGGTGGTTTTTTTTTTTTAATGTATTGAGTTTGGGTGTTTTTGGTTTTTTTCCCTCAGGTTTACTCTAACCATGTTGAAGTGAGAAAATACCATAGAATCACAGAGTCACTAAACAGTAGGGGTTGGAAGGGGCCTTGAAAAATCATCTAGTCCAACCCACTGACCCTGCAGAGCAGGATCACTTTGAGCAGAGTGCACAGGATGCATCCAGGTATCTCCAGAAAAGGCGACTCCACAACTTCTCTGGACAGTTTGTCCCAGTGCTCTGTCACTTTCACACTAAAGAAATTCCTCATCATGTGGAACTTCCTATATTAAGGTTTGTGTCCGTTGCCCTTTGTCTTGTCACTGGGCAAAAAACGACTGACACCATCCTTAGGACACCCACCCCTCAAGTGTTTATAAGCATTGATAATATGCTACCTCAGACTACTCTAGGCTAAAAAGTCCAAAGCCCTGCAGCCTCTCTTTGTAAGAGACATATGTCAGAAGAAATGAAGTAATAGAGGCAAAGTAAATCCCTTAAGTCATCTTGTTTCCAAGTAAGCCACAGCATGACCAGCAAGACTGGATGATGGCATGGATACCAATGAAAGTCTCTTTCCTCTTGAGATTCTGTAGTTGAGTTGTGGTGCTGTGCCAGCAGTACATGGTTCAAATCTTCTACCATCTGACAGCTCTTCAGAGAAGGACAGGGTGCAAGACAGGTTAATTCACCCAGCAGGCATTTGTCACCATTGAGGTAATATCTTTTAAACTTATATACTCAGTTCTCTCATTTCCAGTAAAATAGTGTGGGGACAGGCCAGCCAGTACAGTGCTGGGATGAACTCTGATAAAATGCAACTGATATGAAAATTAAAATTTTAAGGCATTATTTTAAGACTATTTCTAGTAGACTGAACAATTTAGAGCTCCAGTGTTGTGGTGGTTTGGAAGGGGATTTAGTTTCGCTTTTTCTTAAGTAAAGGAGAAATTTTTGGAAGGAAAAGTTCTTTTACTTGTAGATTGTTTCAAAACCATGGGTACTACAGTTAGAATAACTGAATGTAGTAGATCACAGTAGATGATGCTATTCATCAAATATTTTTTTCTCCTACATATCCACTACATGACTGAAATGTGCACACCTGCTGCTGACATTTAGGAGAAGTCAGGGAAATGAGAGATGTCTCAAAGTGTTTAAAAACACTGCCTTCATCCTTAGTTATATTAGTGGAGAATTAAAATACATTGTTCGAGACTTTTCATGGCCATGCCTGATATTAGACCCTGGCTATTTCAATTGCGGTACTGCCATCAAATGTGGAGAACAGCTGGAAGCCAGCCCAGGAAAATATTGTACTTCAGCAATATGTTGCTATGTGAATATCACTACATTGTGCAAAATTTAAACCATCTTGTTTCTGAAAACCTTGAAAGTATCTGCCCTACACAGGGTGGGGGTGGGAGTGGGGGAGCTCAAAGCTTTGGAATAGCCCAAATGAGAAACAACTGATCCAACTAAAACCAGCTGAAGCAGCTGGTTCTTGTCATTCTCCATAGCATTCAGGTAGTTTAGGGTAACTTCTTACATATAGAAACATTATCTTTCCATCGAAGACTAAAAAAGTCTGTGCTGGGGATAAATATTTGCAAAGCTTAAGACAGAAGGCATAGTCTGATGTAGAAATACAAATAGCATAAGGAAATAACTCTTAGCTCCCAAGAGCTAAAGCCATGAATGAGTCAACCTGTGTTCCCAAATGAAGGCCAATAAACTACTTTTTTTTTTTTCCATCCATATTTCCCTCAATTTTATGACCTGAATGTGAACCTTGTTGCTGTTGAAATGTCGGCAAGAAAACCTTTTTTCTTTTGACTGATTTATGTATTTACCTTCTTGTAAATGTAGATTCCTGTAGTCAGCAGCCTGATGGGAGTAATTTTGATAATTCTCTTGCTGGTTTTGACTGAAACAGAGTTGTTTTTCTTCAAAGTAGCTTCTAAGAGGCTAAGGTTTGGATTTGTGTTGAAAGCAGTATTGATAACACAGGGATGTTTTAGTTATTGCTGAGCAGTGCTCACACAGAGCCAAGGCCAAGGCCTGTTCCTCACTCCACCCCACCAGCAAGTGGGCTGGGGGTGCACAAGAGGTTAGGAGGGGACAGGGCCATGGCAGTTGACCAAAAGGATAACCCATACCATATCACAGAATCAATCTCATGATCTGGAAGGGACACATAAGGATCACTGAGTCCAACTCCTGGCTCCACACAGGGCCAGCCAAGTCAGAGCATGGGTCTGAGTGCATCATCCAGACACTGCTTGACCTCAGTCAAGCTGGGTGCTGGGACCACTTCAGTGTCATGCTCAGCAATAAAATCTGCGATGAGGGAGGAGGAAGGGTGAGGGACATTCAGAGTGATGGTGTTTGTCTTTCCAAGTCACTAGTGTGCATGATGGAGCCCTGCTGTCCTGGGGATGGCTGAACAACTTCCTGCCCATGGGCAAAGGGGATCATTTCCTTGTCTTGTTTTTGCTTTACCCGTCTTGATATCAACCCATGAATTTTCTCACATTCACTCTTCCTATTCTCTCCTCCATCACACAGTGGGGGAGTGAGTGAGAGCCTGGGTGGGGCTTAGTCCCTGACTGGGGTTTAACCACGATGCTTCCCTCTGCAAACAAACTGCAGCAGAATCACCAAAGATCTCACACCCAAGCACCCGGACCACAAACATAAAGTTACTTGATACCAGTGACTTGGAAAGCAACAATATCCATCCCTGGCTTCAAATTGGCCTCTTCATCCCACCCTCGGCGGGTAAGGACATACATGCATTTTTCAGGTCAGTTGGTTTTGTTTTTGTTTTGTTTTTTAAAAAGACAAGCATGCTGATAACACGAGCATGTCAGAAAATATTCAGATGTGTTAGGGCTTGTGCCTGGGAGGTGGGTATTACAGTCAGGCTGGTGGTGAGGTGGTCAAGGGAAGAAGGTAAACACAGCCCATCCCTCACTCTTCCCCACGCTGATGAGTCTAACCTCTTAAAACCTCAGAAGGCTTATTCCGTAAGCATTGGATCCTTTACAACAATTTGCAGCAAAGTTAGATTATCAATGAGAAACTTTAAACCTCTAAGACTGATACTTGACAATTTGTCACTCAACTTCAGCAAAACTATAGGGGAAAAGCACAATGAATTAATGAATAGCAACAAATCCCCATGACAACATGTTACTTCATTAAAATTTTATCAGCATTCTTCCTAAGGAAAGCATGCCTTCTGTTCTACGCTGAGTTTCTTCTACAGTGTTTTACAGACAATTCACAGCATTCTGGCGCTTCAAAATTAGTTCCTGTGGAGAGTGAGCTACACACAGACTCTAGATTGTGTCACACAGTGGTCTCTTGGGTGCCATGATGAAGTTTTGCCTACATTTTTTGTGTGTATCTTATGCCTTAAACATTAATCAAGCATTTCCCAATTGCTTTCTTTGAGAATAGGTTAATTAGCTGCAAATGCATCTCCGTGTTAATTTTCAGCAAATGCATTAAACTGCATTTCATAAATATTTTCCCAGCAAATAAATAAAAGCTTTGAAAGGAAAATGTTTTCATTGCTTTCGCTGGGGCTCTCTAAAGTTTTTTTATTTTCTTTTTTCTTTTTCTTTTTGGTTTTTTAGATTCATAAAACATACCCATTGGTGTTCAGTGTATTTCTCAGTTCTGGATGTAAGTACAAAAAAAGAATAATAATAAAAATGGATGCTAGATACTGTAAGATTACCAATATAATCTTAGGATTTGATAAAAAAATTCACTGCTCAGAAACACTGAAAGTATTTGCTTGGAAATTCAAAATATTTTAAAGAAGAAAAAACCCATATAAACAGAGAGAAAACAGCCAAAATTACTTGTAAAAAGGAATACCTTATATAGAAACCTATCCCGGTTATATTACTATTTCCCTCAGAGTATTGCATTCCACTTACTGAATGTATTTGGCCCTAAAAGCACCTAACAAGAGAATATTTACTCCCAAAAGCTTTGTAAGCCAAACAGCTTTGGGATGCAATAGCTGCAGAGAGGGAAATTAATTTTTCACCTGTGAACTAAGGTGGATTTTTTTAGTTAGGAAGGAGGAAGCAGAATGAAGTATCCATACTTATGATGTAAGTTTTCCAGGCCAGGTAGAAGGTATTAAAAAAAAAATGTTTCTTTAGCATTAGAGATACCAAAGCTTACTACTTCCAACTAAATGCCTGATCTGTACATCTCTCTTTACTCTCCCTATTGTTCTATGACTATTGCCAGTTTTGAGCAGCAGAGCTGTAGGAAGCATGGAGACCCACCATGATAATGAGAAAATTCTGGTTAGATGTGGAAACTGTTGTCATAACCATCCCACAATTCAAGGAATGCCTACAAGGTCTGCTTTCTACATGACTAATCTAACCACTGGGCTGTTATGTCAAATATTTTTACAATGTAGTAGGTTTTTTCTTTTAAATTATATTCATTGCAGTCATTGCTTGACTCTGAGCAGAAGAGCTGAGTGAAGTGGGGTGGCTAGTAGGTCAAGGGAGGTTCTCCTCCCCCTCTACTCTGCCCTGGTGAGACCTCACCTGGAGTATGGCGTCCAGTTCTGGGCCCCTCAGTTCAAGAAGGACATACAACTCCTTCAGAGTCCAGCACAGGGCCACTAAGATGATTAAGGGAGTGGAACATCTTCCTTATGAGGACAGGCAGAGGCAGCTGGGGTCTCTTCAGCTTGGAGAAGAGGAGACTGAGGGGTGACCTCATTAATGTTTATAAATATATAAAGGGTGAGTGTCAGGAGGATGGATCCAGGCTCTTCTCAGTGCTGGCCAATGATAGAACAAGGGGAAATGGTTCCAAGCTGGAACATAGAAAGTTCCATCTTAATATAAGGAGGAACTTTTTCACTGTGAGGGTGATGGATTACTGGAACAGGCTGTCCAGAGGGGTTGTGGAGTCTCCTCTGGAGACATTCAAGACCAATCTGGACACGTTCCTATGTGATCTAGTC
The DNA here is from genome assembly GCA_013399135.1 of Heliornis fulica. Lineage (NCBI taxonomy): Eukaryota > Metazoa > Chordata > Aves > Gruiformes > Heliornithidae > Heliornis > Heliornis fulica. The sequence goes on along the minus strand of VXBZ01012856.1, from coordinate 298,655 downwards.
TAGATGATCCTGCTTGGGTAGGGGGTTTGGATTTTGTGATCTTTCGAGGTCTCTTCCAGCTCCTAATATTCTGTGATTCTGTGAGTCCCTCAAGTGACTGAGTAGAATGGATATCTTAATATCAAACCTGATCCTTTTGTTTGAAAATTAGTCTAGGTGGTCATGGTCAGTTCAGCAATGCCAAGGCCCTGCCAGGCATTTCCACTTGATTTCTACAATCCCCCCGGGGCAGACACACTATCCCATTACTTCATTATTTTCATCTCAGCTAAGAATGTAAAAACACCAATTTTTGTTACATGTCAGCAGTTTTCAGATATACAGATAACTCTAGGCTGCAGCCAGTAGGAATCTGAATATGATGTTCTTGATGCACTTATAGCCATGGATGGATTTAATGATATATCTGGGTTCAGCAAGCTGTGACATAAGTGTCAGAGATCTGTTGTGAGCAGATTTCAAATGGTGTGCAGCAGAGTCAGGAGCTGGGAGTCGTGGTACAATGAGAAAGGCCTCAGTGGTAGTCAGGCAATACCGCGCAGCAAGTTACCTTGTTACTTGGCTCACTTGCAGATGACAAAATGCAGGACAAAGGAACAGGTAGCCTCTCTCCCGTTGAAATGCAGAATCAACCGATGTGTTTATTTTGGCAGAAACATCTTCAAGTTAGGGGAAAAAATCTAGTCAGGGATGTGAACTCTGCAAGACTGTCAGACTGCTAAACAGCATAATTTTCTAGACACTGTACCTTTCAACTGAAGCTCCTGTTTTAGTGGGATGATGTTTGGCCAGACAATAGAACTAGATCACAATTCTGAAATTATAGCTATTATTACACATAACTGAAGCCAAAGAGACTGGGTTATTCTTGGAGAAAGCAGAGGAAAAACTATTTCATTTCTTCTCTTCCTTTCTTTTTACACTTCTGAAGACATCAGTAACTTGTGAATTAAAAGGCAAGGGGAGGTGTCTTTGAGCAGGATTCAGATAAAGCTGTCGTGGGGAGCATGTGGTGCTATTTAAGTTCCTTCTGAACTCTGCCTGCCTGTCTCTGTCCTGTAGTCTTTTTGAGGCAGCTTTTGTTAAAGGCGAGTCATGCCAATCAATCCTGGCAGGTGGTCTTTTTAGTTCCAGGTGTTGACAACAGGTATTTACTTTGGTCTCTTATACCCTGTATCACAAAGGGTGATGGTGAATTCAGCATCAGTTGGCAGAAAGATGATAGATGACATGTGCTGGCTCAACACTCTTCATGCGACCACCTCCAATGGTTGTTATTCCAGTTCGTGTGCCTCTTGGTCAGGAATAACTGCAGACTCAGGACTTGAAAATTCGTTGCCCTATGCAGAATGGTTTTTCCACCAACATGCGTACTTCAAAGAAACACCGTGCTCCTCGGTCCTTTGTGTTTTGTTATTGGGGAGCTTTTCATTCAGGCTCTTTTCATTTACCTCCGACTTCTAATGAGTTGCCCTCTATTTTAATCTCAGTATTTTTTATAGAAATCTGATGGTGAATTAGAAACAGATGCATCCCTTGAAGACATTTCCTAAAAAGTACAAGATGCTTAGAAAGAATCTGCTTGCTAGTGTCTAGGAAAGGGCCACTGGGGATTGATATATTTATGTACCTTTATTAAATTAAATTAATTACGCAAGAGCATGAAGTTATCTCAGAGCCTGATCTTTTTATTTTTCTGTTTGCCTTTTATTTGGTCTGATTGCCACGTGTTTCTAGCCAAACTTCTGAATTAAGGCTTTACCAGTCAGAACAATGTCTGTTCCGATAGCTGCTGGTTTTGAGAGAAGTTTCATTTATTTAGCTTATATTTACTTACTTACTAATGTATTGTGGGTTTTTGTTTCTAGTGGGTGTTTTTTTTTGCTGTTGGGGAAGCAACATGAGGTAACATGAGCAATGTGAACACGGTACCGTGCCTCATACATTCCAAAGAAGCTTTATTAAGAGATATGGACAACTTGATAAACCAGTAAATATAAGCCCCAAATGATCTAAGAATGTGACTATTCACATGTTGCTACTTGGAAGAAGCTTTTTCAAGGAAGAAGGACAATAGAGAAAATATAGGTGGTGAAACTAGAGAATTAGAGAAAAATGTATAAATGGACAGACTGCTCTCAGTGACCCTATCCAAAAAGGACTTATAATAAAGAAAAAAAAAAAGATACAAAGAAAAATTATTGTAGAAAAATAAAACAATCCTCTGGACTCTACAGTTCTTTTCTGTAGTCAGAAAAAAAATAAAATCCCAATACTGACTCTTCACCTGTAGGAACAAAACACTTCTTTGTTCTTGCCTGGATGATAGAACATGCAATTGCAGTGTCCTGATAGAGCCCAGAGCAAGCATTGTGACTCCAAGAACTACATCTCAAGATGCAGGTGTAGACACATGATCCACCTCTACACTAGTAATCAGCTGCTCACCATAAGACACAAATAATTCTCTGCCTCAGAAGGTACTACCCAAACTGACCATTGGGTAAGGTGTCTAGAATAGACCTGTAGTCCCTGACTGGGAGCTGCTATGTCAGTGATAAAATAGTGCCAGAACCCACATTATTGTTCTCACCAAATACATACCAGGACTTAACTCTGCCTTTTTTGTATAGAGGTAACCAAAGCATGTGTTGACTTACAAAGCTCTCAGTATATGTGCTGGAGGTCAGAGTTACCTCCTCGTCTCTTCCCCTCCATGAACTTCTTGTACAAGAACAGAACAGCATAAGACAGGATACCACAGGATAGAACAATAGAATAGGGGAGGCATTATGAACATCTCAGGTTGTGACTATGCTCAGTACCTGTTTTCTTATTAATGCAGAGCATGGGAATGAACTGAGCTTCAAAAGAGGCTTGAACCTAAGAAGACAGACATGGATGGGTTCCCCTCACAGTTTCATTAGCAAAATGACTTGTTCAGGCCCTTTCCCTGCAGGTTGTCTTACACTGCACCATTTCAGCCTCACTTTTCAGTGAACTTGGGAGAAAAAATTGCAAGCCATGTTCCCATCTTCCCACATTCCCCATGTTCATCTGGCATTGGTGTCTACAGGACCCCTCCATCTTGCCTTTGTTCCTTCTCTCTCTCTTCAAGCAGCTCTACATCATCGCCTCACAGACTTTATCTTGGTGACTTTTAGACTAACTTTATCAAGAATTTTGCAGTCTTTATACAGTAATGCAAATAACACAGGTTTTTTTTAGGGTTAATTTTTTTTTTATATATAGTCGGTGTTCCTATACTGACTTTCTAGAGGGGGAAGAACTCATTGAAATGGTGGCAAACACAGTCAAAAGCTTCCTCTAAAATGGAAAACTGTTTTGACTTTTTGCATTTTATTCTCAAAGAGAGGTCTTTTATCGATGCCAGCTCAGCACCTTGGAGAGAAAAATGGTATCATAAAAAAGGCTTTTAAACCCCGAGGTTGGCTGTGGGGTTTTGGTGGTTTTTTTTTTTTCATTTCATTTCCCTACACTTTGTAAACACTTTTCTCTGTAAAACTAATACACATAATTGTAGGATCTTCCATTTTTATAACCAATATAGTCTAAATATTACAAATCTCAAAAAAACCCTGCTTCTTTTTTCTTTCCCATTTTTCAATGGAAGTTACCCAGTTAGAGAATAAATGCAGAACACAAAGGTGTCATTTCCTTTCTTAAACAAGGTCAGTATCCCGACAATAAGGGCATTTTAAAAGCTTTCTATTGTGCATAGGGGAGAAGGAGTTGATCAATGCCTTTTCAGGTTTCTTATTTGGACTCGTGTGGGATTTTTTTTCTTTTTATTTTTATTTTTTTCCCCTTTCTAAAAGTGAATTAAATATTTCATTTTGTAAGGAGAAAATACAACATCAGTCATATTTTAGCAAGGAAAATCAATCTGATCTAGGTCTGAGCTCAGGTTTTTATTTTTTACTTGCCATAGCTAAGAAGCATCTCAGCCATATTATAAGAAGGAAATATCTTGCTACATGATTTGTAGGCACATTCTGTCTCCAATCCTGCAAATAATGAGGCAAAGCTGTGTGTTTATTAAAGAACTACCCAGAAAAGCCGTATCGTGAGCACTTACAGTCAGTTTTGGGTTTAAAACTTCTCTTCACAGAATCACAGAATGTTAGGAGTTGGAAGGGACTTCAAAAGATCATCTAGTTCAAACTCCCTGCAGAAAGCAGGAACATCTTCACTAGGTCAGGTTGCTCAAATCGTCATCAAGCCCAACCTTGAATATCTCCTGGGATGGGGCCTTCACCACCTCTCTGAGTAACCTGTGGCAGTGATCTACCAACTTCATATTGAAGAATTTTTTTCCAGGTTAGTACACATTTATTGCCCTATCACGATATTTACCTTGCCTAAGAAGTATTTCATGGCAATGGTAGCATGAATACTGACTGTGCTTTCAAGAACCACTTTTGCTTAGGAAGGTGTATGGTTCAAATATCGAGATACATTGAACTGATTCAAAAGGCAAAGATTGAGAAAATACAACCAATTCACAGAGACTAATAATGCCGCAGATAACATTAGGGTGATTTATCTTGCCTTAGAAAAATGAAGCTTCTTACACTGTTATGATATGCAGAATTGTGAAATACTTTATATAATGTAGTGTCAAATTTTTATAAGTGCTACAGTTGGAAGAAGAAATTATCAGTTCCTAAATGAACTTTTGCTTTTAGTTCTGCCTGAAAATACCCTAGTCCACCAAAGCAATAATGACAAGGTGTCTCTATCAGGTTTTGTTCAGTGAAACACAGGGACATAAAACTATTAGACAGTGTCCAGAGTGGGGCAACAAGGATGGGGAAGGATCTGGAGGGGAAGTACTAAGAAGAGAGGCTGATTTCCCTGGATTTGTTCAGCCTGGAGAAGAGGAGGCTGAGGGGAGACCTCATGGTGCTCTGTGGCTTCCTGACGAGGGGAGCGAAGGGGCAGGCGCCGATCTCCTCTCTTTGGTGACCAGGGATAGAACCCGAGGGAACGGCATGAAGCTGCGCCAGGGGAGGGTGAGGTTGGATGTCAGGAAGAGGCTCTTTGCTGAGAGGGGGGTCAGACACTGGAACAGGCTCCCCAGGGAAGTGGTCCCAGCCCCCAACTTGGCTGAGGTGAAGCAGCGTCTGGACGATGCACTCAGTCCCCTGCTCTGACTTGTCTGTCCCTGTGTGGAGCCAGGAGTTGGGCTTGATGGTCCTTATGGGTCCCTTCCAGCTCGGGAGGTTCTGTGATTCTATGATTCTGTGAAACTTCTGTACACATGCTTAGATCTAAACCAGTGCAACAAAGTGTTCAGGGAGGGCTGAAGTCCGTTGTGGTGCTGGGTGGATTGGCTCATGTGTTTAAAGTGAAATATGTTCCTCAGACCTTTTATGAATCTATGTCAAAACTGATTTAAAAAAGCTTAAGACAGCTTAGCCCCTCTGACCCACAGACAGATACAGGTGTGATAACATGGATCCAGTGCAGTTGCACGTGAGGCAGTTCGAGGATGGAGCTGGACTCTTCTTGCTCCTGTCTCTTTAAGGTAGATATAATATTACTGTAACATAATTTTGATGCTGATTTCATTACAGTGTTTAAAGGAAGATCAATGTAAATGTATGATATCAGCTACCTCATATAAAAGTCTTTTATATAAGCAGGTGGTTTTGGACCTTGCCTCCAGCTATACCTTTTGATCATTTAGAAGGCTACTGATGTACCCCAGGCAACTTACGTAAAACAGTTGTTTGTACTCATTTAATGCTATACCTTTAAACACTGCTTTAATCTATTTGCAGCTGTAAAAGGCTCACAGTATGGAAATGTTTTAAAGGAACAGGTTTAACTCTCACAATTAGGCTGGATATTTTTCTGGATGGAAAAGCTCTACCTCTGTCTTCCACTTATACAATCATGTACACATATAAAAAAAAAGGTGCCTCTGTTCTGAGAAAAATCTCCAAGCAGAAGCCTCTGTATCAAAGCTGAGTACTTCTGGATGGCAAACGACAGCGTAAGGAAGGGCTACAGGAATTTGTTTATCTGTTCCAGCAAGTTCAAGCATTTCAGTGCTCCAGACAATTTAGGATACCTGTTAATCCTCACTGAAAATGAAATGTCTATCTACTTGTTATAAAAATAAAAGACAATTTGTTCTTAGTTTTTGTTACTGTTGATAAGCTCCATCTGCCAAACAATTTAAAACTGTTAATAACATGTCCAAAGAAGAAGGCATGGTCCCCAGATTTCTTACTGTGATTTACCATACTAAACTTATGTTAGGGGTAAATTTGGCCCAAAGCCTGCAAACCGCTGAAAGAAGACAGTCTAGTGATTTCATTCTTTATTAATTTATGTGATTGAACCAGTTTTTCCCTTTTTCTCCCAGTGAAGTTCAAGTAAAATATAAGAACTCTTCATGCAGCATAATGTAATTTTCACGTATGCTGTACGCTTATGTGTTCTGTGCTATGAACAGCAATAAATGTGCACAGAAATCCATTTTATTAATACCTTTAATTGCTTCCAGAAGGTTCTGGTATTTTATTCTCACAAACCAGCCATAGAAAGACAATTAGGTATCAGTTAACACATTTACTCTTCTTATTGTTTTTTGAGAGCAACAACCATAAAACAATAAAAGCCTTCCTTCTCCATAATGATATTCTGGGGAGCCAGGTGTTCTGCATGTTAGAAAAAAATTACTAACTTTTGTAAATAAAACCTTTGTGTAACGCTGCAGGAGCAGAAGGTGGAAGGGATGTAACAAAGTAGTTACACGCTCATATATAATTTTTCCCCCTTGGATTCATTTGCAGAAGCTGTATACACATACCTATCTGTGCGCAAAGGTATGTTTATATATAGGCACAAGAACACACAGACACACAAACACAAAGACACACACACACACACACACACACTCTTTCCTTTTTCCTTTTTCGATTGCCAAGTGGTGGCAGTTATTTTGCAATCCATAAGCAGACTCATTTCTTTAGTTTATGATGTGGTATCTTTGGATACTAAAACCAAACACAGACACCTATGTCTAAGCTAGATGTAGATAGTAAATTTATTCTAAAATCAGATTTCTAAGAGAGAGATGACATCAGACCCCAAATTGGCCATTCATCTGGTATGGTTTTATCTGCAGATATTTGTTCTGTAGACATTTCACATGATGAAAGACAAATGTAATTTTTCTGCTCCTTTTTGCAAAATTCAGGACAGAAAAGTATTTCTGAATTACTAGTTTTTAATTACACTAATATCAGAAAATAATTTCATAAGCAAAATAAACTCTATCCTGAGAGTTGAGAGTAATTTCTTCTCCTAATTCTCCTACTTGAAGGCTATTCTTCACTGTTTTCGTGACTCAAACCCTACTTCTATAAATTTCTAACAGATCCTTTCTATCCATTGAACATTCTTTATCTAGAAGAAAGGTAGATCTTACGTTTCATGGCATATTTAATTTATCTCTCCTCCTGTCCCAAGTATTTATCAGAAACATAGACAAGATCAGAAATATATATTGATTTAAAAGATGTTGACCAACGTAAGAGGATACCTCGTAGAAAATAAAATCAGAATAGCAAAAATTGCAAGTGAGAACTGGGAAAGAAAATAAAACAATGTAAAAAGATTCATATGTAGTCAGGAAAAATGAAGTAAGTTGTGAGGAAGGGATGAAGAGAAAGGTAAGAAGGTGAACAGATTGTTTACCTCAATCACCACCAGGGTCAGTGCATCCACCTTGCTCAGACGTACTTATCCTTCCTAATGGATCTGCTTTCTATAGCATCCTTGCTATTTGGCAAAACCTGACCAAACCTCATCTGCTGCATTTGCTCATTGAATTTGCCAGAGAAATGTATCAGCTCTAAAAGGAGAAAATGAATCTTACTGGTAATTTTTCTGTTCTTCAGCTTTCTTCTGGGAGCTAGAACCTCTTCATAATGATTTAGTTCAAATAACATTTTAGTCTTGGAAATGTATAGATCATATAATTTATAACCATACTGCAATGTAAAAAAAAATGTTTATGTCTGTAAGTATATGCACACCTATGTTTATATAAAACTGTATGTGTATGAAACCATCTCCAAAATCTCTGTATTCACATAGCTCTTCCTGACAATCGATATGGGATGTCAAGAATTACTGAGCCAATAGTTCTTTCATCTTTCTTCCCCTGTGTGATTTTGACCCAGACAGTTTCCCTTTCACCCAAGATACTCCTTCTTGTTTTTTTCACTGTTGCATTAAATAAATCACTGTCCCATCACTTTTAAATATATTCTTTTTGATTTTGAACAGCTCACTCCTGTCAGTTCTCATCTTCCAGACTTGATCGCTGTTTCACCATGTTCCTGTCACTTTGGAATGCTCAGATTCTCAACCCGGACCAGTAATTCCTTTTCCTTTCTGGAGATGAGGATTAGTCCTTTGGATTACCCACGAAACTCTGTGTCTTTGTCCAGCTTTCCATGCATTTTCTGAGTGATCTTTCATGGCTCAAGCTCTGCCTGTGAGATTAAGAAGAAAAAGGATTGTCTATGCATCATCTATTAGCGTTTCCAGCTGCTTGTCCTCTTCAGTTGAGCAAGCAAGTCTTGCCTGTCATGTAGAAAAACTACAGCAAACAGTCAGGGAAAGGACCCTGTGACAGCAAACTGCTTCTTATGATTGAGGCCAAAAAGTCACAAGCATCTGAATCTTGACAATTAGCAGTCAACATGATACAAATCCTCCACAACCATTTACAGTCTTGACTGTAGTTAGGTCTTGTCAAACTTTATATCAGGCTACTCTAAGAGCTCTCTTTACATATCTGACCAGCTTTTTGTCCCTTAAGGAAAGGCCACTATTTATATTTTTTCTCTCACAAACATCTCCTCTGATATAACAATTATTTATGAGAAATATTTTTGTACTGTGTACAAAGGGTATTCAACCAGACAGCTTTGGCATTAAAAGCACAACCTGGTTGGTTAAAAAGATCCAAACATTTACATCTTGACAGGAACAACCAATATCATTTGTATATTGCCTGCACTGATTACACAGCGTACTTACTCATCTTCAGCAAAGTTAATTAAATCTCAAACGGTAATTGCTCACCCAGGCCTGAATATTATACAAACTAAGGCCAGACACTTGAGGAAGCGATCCAGAGGATTCTATATTTCTATAATTTTTTTTATTTCTATATTTCTATATTTCTATAAATTAGACTGATCTTTTAGCTGAAAGTCCATGTGCAAGGAAATCTATTGGTTTGTTGCAACATTGGTTTGTCTAACTCTGAAGGAGGCCTTTAGATCTCTTTTGCCTTCATTTTCCAGTCTGGGAATAATAATGTCAAGCTCCAGGATTGCTTTGCTGAACCTATCAGATCCTTAAAAAATTGAGTTCAATATAAGGTTAAATATTATGATCATAAATGGAACTGGTTAAAAATAACATATGTGTGTGTTTGACTAAGAATGTAGACATTGTTTTGTGTCTGCAATTGTCTTCATTGTGTGTAGAGGAAAGAAATCACTGAAGTTGTCCAATGCAGTGAAGATAGAAGACATGCAAATTTACAAGTCAGTAATCAGATGCCACCTTCTGGTTCATGGAGAGAAGGAGAAAATCAATAGTCCCATATAAATAAATCAGTCAGATTATATAATACCTGTCAGTGTTATCTATACACGAGGAGCGTGGTATGGACCTTGCTGTTTTCTGTTTAATATCACTTAGTCACAGAAACACACCATACTTGTAACTGGAAAAGAAAGTCTCTAAAGTGGAAAAAGAAGAGGGGAGGAAGTAAGGGAGAAAGAAAGGAGAAGTAATAGTGGAGATGGGTTGGCTTTGTTCTGGCAAAGGAAAAAAAATAAAATCATTCATAGTCCATAAGGGATCCCACAGCACAAAAGGTCAGGTCTGGCCTGACTCCCAGGAGCCACTGAAGGGAAGGGAAGATGAAAGCTTCTCCAGAGCCCTCTTTGCTCCCACTCCTGCCTGGGAATCTGGTCCAGTATCAGAAAAGAAGGTATGTTCTAGAATATTAGAGCTTCTTAAACCTAAGTGCAGTCATAAAGTAGCTAAACAATAAAAACAAAAATCCAAAGCAAAAAACAAAACCAGTTTTTCTGATGCTTAGACGTAGGATCCTGTTCTGTGAAAGCAACCAGAAACATTTTGAACAAACATCTGTGTTTTAAATTTTTAAATATTAAATTGAAATTTAAAGATAAAATAAAAAATAAATAAAAATTAAATATAAAATTAAATAATTCCTTAAAAATTAACTCCATCTTTAAATTATATTGAGATTAAGGAAACTTATTTTAAAGCAAACATTTTCGCATGATTATATAAATTCACTATATTAAAAATGATACATGGAATAAAAATAAATGATCTCCACCTGAAGGCTGGAGAAGGACTTTTTACAAAAGCATGCAGTGATAGCATGAGCGATAATGGTTTTAAACTAGGGGAGATTTAGATTAGACANATTTTCCATCTCCAACAGTGATGTTGCTCAAGAATAATACAAAACTGCACAGGGTGCCCAGAGAAGCTGTGGCTGCCCCTGGATCCCTGGCAGGGTTCAAGACCAGGTTGGATGGGGCTTGGGGTGTCCCTGTCCACAGCAGGGAGTTGGAATGAGATGGGCTTTGAGGTCCTTTCCAACCCAAACCTGTCTGGGATTCTGTGATACTATGATTCTATAAATCAGTGTTAAGAAGTCTTCTTACATAGGAACAGAAAGGGGAATTGTTAAAGTATTTTCAAAGTAAAACTAAAAACTATAAAATATAAAATATATATCANAATATTTCTGTATATATTTATATATTATTATAGTCACATCACCAGTGACTCTGATAGAGTAAATAAGAATACACACCTTTTTTTTTTCCCGTCAAAATTTGCAAAAGCTGAGGAAGACAAATATTTATTTGGACAGGTTTTAAATAAATTTCAGATTTTAAATTGAGGTGTAGATTTAGTAATCTTCCAAAGGTAAATATTCTTCATTTCTGTTGTTTTCTAAGCTTTTTTGTTTAATTACATCTTCTCTCAGTTTTCAGAAATATTTTTCACTTTAACTCTGCAGTTTGTTCATCAGAGTCATCTGGCATTGTCCCAAGTGCAGTTTTCAGCTGCAAGTTTAAACAGCTGGAAACAGGAGGAAGAAAGACAGATATTTAACGATAGAGAACAATTCTATGCTTTTAAGTTGTGTGTTTTCATCTGGATCCCAATACCTGTATAAACAGTACAAATCAGGAATAAAGTGTCAGGCAGTACCTAATAAGTAAGACTTCATTTGCCCTTTTCAAAGGTAATGAAAAGACTGAATATACATATGTGAAGCTATACATTTATTTAAAGAAATTAATAACATTTTAGTGTATTCCTTGGGTTATCAGAAAGTACCAAGAACTAGATTATGTTAAATTTTCTATTCTGATAACTAATACCATTAGTATGTTTTCCTTTAGAAAATAAGAGTAACTGGGCAAGTCATTCAAAATGACAATCACACCAAAGTGTTTTGCTTCAATTTAAAAATCATTATTAAAATTGGAATCTTTAAAGAACAGTGATATATTTCAAACCACAACATTTCTGATTTACCAAAACACATGGTTCCTTCTCACTTGAGTTCAATAGAGTTGTCTGCAGACAACTCTAAGACCAGAACAGAAATGTCCTGTGTTTTTTCTTCAAGAAGAAAATTCCTGTGGCCGTTAAGAGGTATCTCTGATTACAATCTTATACAAAATTGTCAGTATATTTCCAAGAGCTGAGTAGCAGTTTATAGCCTGTTTGCTTTTTTTCCCTCCAGATTAAAAGTATTTTGTCCCAGATCAACAACCTCATCTTAATTGCCCGAGTACCCAGCCTAGCAGCAATTTAGACATAGATGTACAAGTTTTCTCAAACTGAATTTTCTGTAGAAATAATCCTTTATTTTAACTGAAATAAAGGAGCATCTATCTGAAATATCAGAGTTCCTGATTCAAACCAATCTAGGAAAATTCCTTAAAGGAGCTTATTTAATATTAGTAGACCGATCACTAATAGGTTGCAAAGGGAACACATAAAGCCTGGAGACCTGTAAGATTACCAAGATGCGCTTTAGTATTTATCCATCTGTATCACTCCACTAACTGTTGGATGTTCAAAGTTGTTGGTGTTATTTTCAGACTCAGACTATATGCAGATATTTGGTGTATGGTCACATGCTTTCTCTGTCTGTCAAATACAACTCATAGAAAGTCTTTAAGGCTTTTGTGATTTGTCCTTCCCTAAGTAAAGATTGAATGCTTCTCTGATGGCTCAAAAATCTGTTGAAATTTGCTTATTTGGGAGGCTCTGAAACTCAGAAGAGTTTATCAGTTATTAACAGTGCATCTTAGGAAACTTCACAGCCAAAATATTAAGTTCAGACTTAATATGCCTATTGAGATGAAGAGTCTAAGTTCCTCATATAATTAAGAACCTGCAGGTTTGTGGAGAGAGGCTGGTTAAATCTGAAAGCCTACAAATGGAGGTGGAAGTCTATGAAAGCTATCACACTAGCACTGGTTCCTGACTTGGTACTTCCTGCACCTTCACCGTTCCCAGATATCTCCATGGTAGTCTATCTATTTTGGACACACAAAGCACCAGAGGTTCTGCTACTGCTCATTTATTCTTAAAAACTTGCCAGTGAGAGAAACCCATGGTACACTTTGAGTAGAAGACTAGTTTAAATGAATAGTTTGTTCACTGAGAAGTTAATAAAAAGGTGATTCTCTAGGAAACCTATCAAACATAACTGTGTAAGGAGATGAGCACATGGAATTCAATTATCCATTTTGTTGGAGCAATGAGCTTTTTTGGCCAACACAATGCTAAGAAATTTCCAGTCACAGAGCTAGTATGGTTCATGGACTGTTCCAGTTTATCTGTGACCAACCTATATGAGGAAGCAAGAGAGTTTCGTGACATGAATGGGGCCAGACTGTACCAGGTGATGTTAAAATCAGAGAGGCCCTTTCAGCTATTCAGTTTACTTTAAATAGATGTAGCTGAAGAGTCATGGTCCCAGAAGCACATTATGAACAACAAGGAAAAAAAAAAATAACACCATCACCCCCCACACCCCAAATAAACAAAAATATATCACTTGACAGCGTGAATGGGAAAGATCACATACAGGATTCTCCCATCATTTTTTCCCTACTGCTCTGAATGAAATAAATAAAAATAATTTATACTCTATATGATGAGACTTCAAGATGAAATTTGATGAATTTATGCTGTCACATGTAGTGTATTGTTGTTGCCCAAACCTGAAAAACACTATGCTTGATGATTGAGATGGTGAATTCTGAGAGCATGTTCCTAAATGATGTTACATTTCCTCCAATAATATTTTCTGTCTCATTTCTTTGCAGACTGAAACATGATGTTTCTCTTCTCCAGGATGGCATGGGGGAAAGGTGGGGGTGGGAGTAGGGAATGGAGGCTTCAGTCTTTGGTCAGTTCCTCATGAGTTGTTCTCTTCCTTGGGTGGGCAGCATTTCTCACACTCTTTCCCTACACCAGTGTGGGGTCCCACCCACGGGAGACAGTCCTCCACTACCCTCTCCATGTGAGTCTTCTCTCACGGAGCCTCGGCTCTTCACCAACTGTCCCAGCGTGGGTNCTCTCTCCGCTGTCTGCAGGTGCTGTCAGGGCTTTGCTCCAATGTAGATCACAGATTCTTCCCTATTCTTCCACCTGCTCCATGGTGGGCTCCTGTCTGTCCCAGGTACCTCTCCATGGGCTACAAGTGTCTCTTTGTCCTCCATGGGCTGTGGGGGGACACCCACTTCACCATGGTATTCTCCACAGACCCCAGGGAATCTTCTCTCAGTCCCTCCTCAGTGACCTTGGTGTCTGCAAAGTTTCTCACATCTTCTCACTCCCTTCTCTGGTGGCAAAATGTGGCTGTTTGCATTCTTCTCTCTCTAAAATGTGATTCCCAGAGGCCTGTGACTGGCGCTGATTGGCCCGGCCAGACTTTTCAGTAACAGGGTTTGGGAATTTGGCCTTGGGAGCACAGCTGGGATTTGTTTTGTCAGAACCTTAAGAAACTTTCTATCTGCTTCTTAAAGAAGCCACATGGCAAACCCATGTGATGCACACAGGCTTGCATAATTTCCACCCTCCCTGCTGCCCACAATATTTGTGCCTTTTCCCCTCACCGTTGATTTAGTAGCTAACGTTATGTGAATATTTTGAATTATTTCATCCAAGATTGAAGGTGTCAAGAATTAATATCACTTGACCATGCCACTGAAAGCACGGGACCATGCCTTCATGAAGTTCACTATCACAAATTTTTGCTGGTTTTGATTGCAGTAAAGTTAATTTTCTTCAGAATAGCTAGTGTGGGGCTATGGTTTGTGTTTGTGCTTTAAACAGTATTGATAATAGAGAGGTGTTTTAGTTATTGCTGAGCACGGCTCACAGAGTCAAGGTCTTTTCTGTTCCTTATCCCACCCCACCAGAAAGTAGGTTGGGGGTGCACAAGGATTTAGGAGGGGACACAGCTGGGATAGCTGACCCCAACAGATCAAAGGGATATTCCATGCCATTAGACATCATTCTCAGTGATAAAGCTAGAGGGAAGGTTGATGTGCAGGGCCACTGATTGAGGACTGGCTGGGCATTGGTTGGTTGGTGGTGAGCCATTGTTTTTAATTTGTGCCACTTCCTTGGGTTTTATTTATATTTGTATTGTCTTCACTGTTATTGTTGTTATTATTATTATTATTGTTGTTATTTGTTTATTAAACTATTCTTATCACAAAGTGATAAGAATATGACTATTGATAAGTGATAAGAATGTGACTATTCTTATCACAAAGTGATAAGAATACTGACTTCTACCCTTCCAATTCCCATCTCTCCATCCTGCTGGGTGGGTAGTGTGTGAGTAGCTCTGTGTTGCTTAATTATAATCTGTGGTTAAACCAAAACAGTCCTTTTTGGCATCCAGTGTGGGACTTGAAGGGTTGTAGATAATAACAGATTGACCGTAGCATGTTAGAAGTGATTTATATCTGTTAAGACTTGTGGGTGATGACATTGACTCATCTGTTCTCAATACTAGTTTATCTGATCTGCACCATGCTCTTTTATTTTGCTATGTATGTCAAAGATTTGTGATCAGTGACTCTTTGTCTGGAAGATATGTTGTTAAAACACTGACCTTGAGCTTAATCTACTATGTGGGCTCTGTACTGAAGCATTACTGTCTCTCAGGTACTATCTCATGGAGACAATCAACAGTTATACTTCTTCCTCTGAGAGGCTTGTTGCTGTTAGGGTTTTTTTTTTTTTGTAGGAAATACAGGGTGGCATTTTTGCCACCTTCTTCTTCCTGTTTAACATCTTTATTAATGATCTGGACCAGGTGTATCTTTAGTAAGTTTGCAGACAACACCACATTGTGTTGGAATGTCGATCTGCTGGAAAGCAAGAAGACTCTGGAGAGGAACCTGGACAGGTTGGATTGATGGGCAGAGGCCAAACTTATGGGGTTTAACAAGGCCAAATGCCGGTTCCTGCACTTTGTTCACAACAACCCCAGACAGCGCTTCAGGCTTGGGGCAGAGTGGCTGGAAAGCTCCCTGAAGAAGGACCTAGGGATGTTAGGTGACAGCTGTCTGAACATGAGCTGGCAGTGTGCCCAGGTGGCCAAGAAGGCTAAGAGCACTCAGGCCTGTATCAGGAATAGTGTGGCCAGCAGGAGTAGCAAAGTGATTGAACCATGCTTGAGGACATAGTCTAGACATGGTCACAGCAGGGTTAAGCTGTAGCTGGACTCAATCTTAAAGGTCTTTTCCAACCCAAGTGATTCTATGATTCTTCTGTGATGTTACAGTAACGTCATGTTTTCAACATGCTTGGGAAGTTAAAATGCTTCTACTGGTATTTCTCAGGAACGTTGCTTTGGGTTTATCTAAGGTTAGTTAGTATTGGATTGCCTTTGGATTTTTGCTGGAATCAGTGTTGATAACACAAAGATGCTTTAGTTATTGTTGAGCACTACTCACACAGAGTCAAGGCTTTTCTGCTCCTCGCTGCAGAACACCAGCAAGTAGGCTGGGCGTGCACAAGAAGTTGAGAGGTGACAGGGACAGGACAGTTGACCTCAATGACAAAAGGGATATTTTATGCCATTGGGCATCATGCTTAGCAATAAAACTAAGAAAAAGACTGGCGTGGAGGGCCACTGCTGGTGACCAGCTAGACATTAGTGGGTTTATGGTAAGTAAATGTTTTTCATTTGCATCACTTTTCTTCCTTGGGTTTTATTTAATTATTATTTTTTAAAAAATTTTATTTTCCTTTTAATAAAAATTGTTAAAATTATTGGTTTTGTTATTATTACTATTATTTGTTGCTTAAATTACAAAACTTCTTATCTCAACCCACTGTTCTTGTCTCTTGCCTCCCATCCTGCTGGGTGGGAGTGCATGTGGGGTTATGTGGTACTTAGCTGCTGACTGGGGTTAATCCATAACAATCTGACAGTTTTATTTATTGCACATTAGTTTTCTGGTAGTGATAATGAGCTTCTATGCATCCCACGAGTTTGAGATATTTTCGTATGTAATAAGTCACATTTCTGGACCATATTCCCTGAATAGGAAGGTCCCACCTGAAGGTCCTACTTGTTTCTTGTCATGGCTTGTTCAGTGTCATATATAATGGCAACATGTGACCTCAAAAACTTCCCTGTTGGAAGTTGATCAGAATGGGCAACTATGTCTGTGTGTGAGGTCACAGGTTAGAAGTTTCACTACTATAATAACAGCAAGGAACAGGCTACCTCATATGAGTCCAGAAGATTCTCTCTATCTAAGGAGTGCCCTGTCTGAGCACATATGCCAGGTGAAACCACCAGCATGTGACTATGTGACTTGAAGAGGTGATCTCAATTATCATTTAAAAAAAAAGAAAAAAAGGAAAAGAAACAAGAGCTGCAGCATCATCCATTCATTCTACGTACAAATGCCAGTTATTTATCCCACATTTCCTTCTCTCTCCCTTCATGCCCTGTTTGTGGGCAAAATATTCACATAGATACATTTATAAAATGTTTGTGCAACATGTTCAAGTAAATTAAACGGTAAATCTGTCACATTAGCTATTACTGAAGGGTGTTACTTACCAATAATGTATGTTAGAATAATAGCTCTAGACTTAAACCAATAGGTTCCTGAGACACCTACATCTTTGTTAGGCAGTTCAAACACCCACTGTTTCTGTCTGCAACAGTTGTAAATAATTAACTAGGGGTAGAAGAAAAAAGAATCCATACCTGGAAATGTTCTATCTAGGAATTTAAAAGTCGCAATGAAAATGTATGCATCAGTACAGAGATTAACCTCCTGTGAAAGATTATACTAAGTCCAGAGAAAGAAAATGCATTGTTCAATTTCAAGTACTTAAAAAATCCTGAGAAATTAGTCTTTCGATTAAATTCTATTGGAATTTTCAATAAGGGGCTGTTATACCAAGGACAAGTTCCAAAGCAAGTGCAAACTTTACAGTTAACTCATGTCATTTCCTATAGTCCCTGACTTAACACACCTAGAAATAGCAGTTTATGCAACACGTGTTGTAATCCACCTCAAAATGGAGCTTAACCTCTTAGTTCCAGAAAGAACAGGATCTACCTGATTTGTAATGTAGTCCCAGCAGCAGACATGCCCAGTGTGCTGCCCTTGCTAAGAAACTTCCAGAAGTTTAATGGCTTCCATTGCGCAGTGGGCTGATATTAAACAGGAGGCCTAAAAAAATAAAAGAAAAAAAAAGGGTCGGGAAGGTGGGAAGAAAAAGCATCAATCCCATCTTTTCCAGTGTTCTGATAAAGGTCTCTGAAAAATGTTCTGTAAAGAAGCCAGCTAGCTTTCATCTGAACAGGTCAAGAGGGGAGAGAAACCTTTTAAACACACAAAGAGGGTATAACGTTCAGTTTGGATAGTGCCTTACCTGATGAATTCTTATTGCATCCTCATTTGACTCATTTAAACTGTTACTAAATGTTCTTTAACACCCAGTGAACTAAACACATTGAGGAGAAGTTAGTTTGAAAGCTATTATCGTATTCATTTCTTTTACACTTCTGAGAACATTGCTTATGGCACCTTACGAATTCCTGTGAATTCCCTTTTTAGTACCTTAGATAGAGGGTGTGAAAGAGAATATGATCAAAATTAATGCTGAAACATCTCCATAGGCAAAAAACTGCCTGAAAAATCAGGCCTTAAGGAGAATTCACTGTTCAGCTTTGGCTTTACATTCACAGCTGAGTGTATTCTAAGTGTTTTATATGGAAAGTAACATAGATATGAGCACTTGAGTTACTAGTGAATTCAGAAATGTGCAAAGTATTGGTACAGCAGAGAGGTGATACACAAAGGGTAAACAAGAAAGGTTCACTTTTTCAGAGATATCATTCTCCCATTGACAACAGGCTTCAAGACCTGAAGCCCTAATGGTCATGTATTAATGATCAAATAGTGTTGCATAAATAACTCAATTATAACAATTTAAGTAATTTTTTTTTTTTACTGGGACAAGGTGAAGTCAAGTGATGCTTTTGAGAGGAATAACATTAAGTTGTTGGTACCTTGAACCTGAGCCATCTTGATTTTATCTTTTTGTGGAGTTGTTCATGTATCATTCCTGTGTTATAAGCTCTTAGCAAACACTACTATAAAAATATTGGTGACATAAGAGAGAACACTGTTGACCCGAGCCTTTGCAGAACCAAAGGAAGAAGGTAAAAAATTGTAACCTCTTAGACAAAAAAGCTCTTCCCTACGAGAGTGGTGAGGCCCTGGCACAGGTTGCTCAGAGAAGCTATGGATGACTGGATCCCTGGCTTTGGGCCCCTGGGCTAGTGGAAGATGTCCCTACCTAGAGCAGGGTGTTGCAACTAGATGGGTTTTGAGGTCCCTTCCTATCCGAAACACTCTATCATTGTTTTTAATGAATCATTTTAGGCAGCGAGTGAGAGGTGATAATGTGCAAAATATTTAAATGACTCTACACCCAGATGTGATTTGGGGCTTATCAGTTATGATTTTCTTACTATTAGCTTGGAGGTCTCTTTGTATTATGAGATCTTCTCTGATGACTGAAAAGTCCAACCAATCATGGTCTCATCTGATATAAGGCAGTTCTGAGGATGATCAATTCTGTGAAAATGTTTAAGCTTTTAAGACTAGCCTATATAGAAATACACGCAATTTAATCTTACTGTTATCACGTACAATGCAGATACCTATAACCATATGCTCTAACCTCCATGCAGAAAGAAAGAGTCTGTGTCAAATGGGACCCGATGGATATAACTATGTCTCCGGGGGTTCTACTGTGACATTGTACATAGAAACTGGGATATTTTCTCTCTCTTCAAGAGCAGCTCTGACACGTGGGGGTTAATGGTGGAAGGGTGGAGAAACATCGTGTACTTTTACCATCTACACAATACCCAGATGGCATCAATTGATATCTCCAAAAACCACACGATAAATTATAGCATCCACGCAAATTGAAACAGTGGGCTTACATAAAATCCTATGTGCATTTAGCGTGAGACAAATATCTTGGTTTTCTGAAAATCTACATTATTTTCAAACAGTTCATCACATATTATTCATCATATGCACTTGGGTTGCATGTGCATATGTGTTTTTCTCTCCTTATCCTGTTGATTGCACTGTATTTTAAAGTCAGATGAAAGGAAGAGAAAGCAAACAGAGTTTTTTCCACTGCTTTGATGTCACTAATGTTCTGTCAACTGGCTTATTAAACCATACACTCTTAGTACTCTAAGCAAAAGCTTGAGTGCTTTACAAGGTGTCTAAAAATATACTGTGATCCTTAAAAGTATGATCATACTTATCGGACAAGACGCTAAATAAAAGATGATGCTCAAGACCTCTTTTATATTTTATTCACCTCTACATATAAGTTTAATCAGGGCAGCAGAATTTTCCATTCAGTCATAGTCAGTTAGGGAAATCTTGCTGAGTCTGGAGGTGAGGTTTTTACACTATGTATTTTAAAAACAGTTTAAACAACACCATCCAGCTAATTTCCAGTGTGGAGAAAACTGGAATGAAAATGACACTGAGAGAAGAAATTGCTTGTAGCGTTATTTTGTTGCAGTGGAACACAACAATCCCACAAAAGTGGTGGTAAGTGTTGAACTCACACAACTTATCAGAGATTCATAGAATCATTTAGGTTGGAAAATATCTTTAAGATCCTCAAGTCCAACCAACATCCTAGCACTGCCAACTCTACCACTAAACCATGTCTCTAAGCACCACATCCACACATGTTTAAGTATCTCCAGGTATGGTGAGAAGCTAAACGTCTGCATTGAATTACATACCTACACTGACTTCTTGCTGTGCTGACAGTGACCCCATCCTTGTTCTGCAAGGAAAGTTTTGTTCCCTTTAACTGAGGATTTTTACAGTTTTTTAATCCCTGCAGAATTCCTGAACTTATTACATGACATTCCAACTGAATGGAGAGAGAATGGGTGAACAATGTGACCAAATGGCAAGATTTTAACTGGTGCAATCTGCCATCCATTAAATAATGAGACATACAGAGATTTGTCTGCAGACTCTCCCAAAGCACTTGGTCTTTCCTGTGACCTGAACAGCAAGAATGCAGTATTATTCTCCAAACTTAAAGCATCTCTGAAAATAATGAGTTCAAATTTTTAAAAGGTTTTGGACTGTGGTGAACCTCTGGCTCTGTTGACATTAGCAGTACCTCTTTTTTTGGCTTCAGTGAGACCAGAATGTTATACTTGGTTTCTTTTCCAACTAACCAGAACATTTTTCTTAATATTTTCTCTATTACCTTATCTCAGATTGGATTTTTTTTTCTTTTTGCTGAGTAGCATTCCCAATAAAACTGGGTCACAAGAGTAACAAGAGGTAGCTTCAGAAGATGACTACCTCTTGCTCTTTTCCTGCTTTGTGTTTGGTACTTTAAGCCTCTGTAGAGCTTTTAATCCCAGATCTCTGGATGGGATTCAGCAGGCTTAGCAACAAAACATAAAAGCTTACCAAAAGCACCCCAGAAAGGACTGCATTCTGTTTTCCTTTTTCCTAGCTGATCGCTTATTCATCCTACTTTCTTATCTATGATTTTTAATTACTTTTCCTCAGTTTTGGAAGCCACATACTGTTGCTTTGCATTTGAAAAAAATCATCTGGCTTGATAAACCCATGCAGTCATGTTGAATGGGGAATCTGCATTTCTACTTCTAAAGGCAGCCTCCAGGTCAGCACATGAAAAATCTGAGGTCAAAATGTTGTCAGTAATGAGATCTCAGGCATTTCAAAAGTTCACATAGCTCTTTGTACAATGCAGGAGAATCCCTCTGTTTCCTCTGGTGCTGTTTCATGCTAATTTGGAAGCTGCAAACCGGCATGAAACATTTCAAATGAAACATCAATTCATCTAGGATCCTAATTTATGGTTTTTGCAGAGTGCTAGGGTTGAAGCTGTTGAATTTTTAAGAATGAGACAAAGACAGTGTATGCAGCTAGATAGTACAGCAGTGAAATTAAGAGCAAGTTAATTGCAAATATTCCAAATACATACACAATTCATTCCAAATACATGAAGTCAGGGGTCTGTTGTTTCCCACTTTAGATTTTTTATAAACACTTCCATAATAAAATGTACAATAATAGTCACTTCTGTACCAAGGACTTTCCACCATCCCTTCCCATTTTCAAAGGATACCCTACACTGTAGGCCACAAATTACAAGTCATGAGACATGGTCTGATAGTCTTAGGAATCATAGAATCGTGGAATCACAGATTGTGTTAGGTTGGAAGGGACCTTCAAAGGCCATCTAGTCCAACACCTGCAGTGAGCAGGGACATCTTCATGAGATCAGGTTGCTCAGAGCCCCATCAAGCCTGACCTTGGAACAACTCATCTGTTCACGACAAGCTCATTCCAATTATGTGAGACATGTCGCTGCAGTATGTTTGGAACTGAATGTGTTAATCACTGTAAACAGAGTAAGCTTCATACCCTGCCATCCAGAAGTTCCCAGAAATTCTCAACTAAGTTCAGAAGAAAATTTGACACCAGCAGTCCAACAGACCTGTAGATCAAGACTCCATGAAATTGCTAGCCTTGATCATCTGGAACCCTTGATATTTTTATGACAAAACAGTTTATTTCAGGTTGTAAAACATGCATTTTCAATTTACTTTCTCCATTTATACTCCACAGTTCTGGTGAGAGGAGTGAGTAGAGAAAAGGTATCATGAGAAATTGTCTGAAGCTTTTTAAGCTAAAGAAAATGTGGACATGAATGAAGAAATAAAAATTTCAGAAGTAGCATTTTACTACATAGAGGTCTACAGTTTGCAAGAGGCCAAGTGATAGGTAAAGATTAACAAAAGTTAGTGAATATATGGAACTGATTACAAGCTTTTCAACATCAGTGAAGTTTTCTTTTAAACCAAAAAATTAGAGGCTGACCTATGTTCAAGCCATGTTCCAGCTATGTACAAAAAATTAGAGGCTGGCCTAATGCTATATAAGCATTTTTGTTTCAAAACTTTCAATAATTTTTAAAGACTATATATAGTGACACTAAATGTTTACCTTTTCCATACTATCACAAAACCTGTTTATGCAGCATCTGTAGTCCAGGGCCCAAGAGATTAAGAGGAGCTCGAATCCTTTCTGAGCTGAACCCACACACTGAACCTTTTGAGTTTTGTCTGTTACTGATGTTTGCATCCTGCTGGAAATGCAGACAAACTGGACTTTCAATCCTTTAGAAACAACACTGAGATACAAGAAATATTATTTTCCCTGCTTTGTGCTCCTTTTAAACAAACCCAGTGGGGTATATCAGATGTAGATTGAGGATTAAGTTATAATTACAGTCAATATCTTTGCCATGCCCGTTTTGCCAAATAATATGTATTTCAGTCAGTACACTTTGGGGATTTATCTCTGCAAGGCCTGTTTCTGCCCAAATCAGTGTGTCTTTCCCTTTGATATTCCCACAGTGTTCACATATACCCTCAAACATACACAGCCCTGGGTAATATGTCTCCAATGCGATGAAATCAATGGGAACACAGCCTTTTTTGCCTGACAGTATTGTCAGGGTGTATTATCTGGTTTAGGCTGTGGCTTCAGTTCATAGCAGTCGTCAGTTAAATTTCCCTTTCTGAAGCTGAGCAAAGTGTGGTAATGTCACAGCCACAGGCGACTGCCGCTCACAGGACGGTTTACCGGTGAAGCTTAGCCTCCTGGCTTGTCACAGTGTATATATCTCAGGGTCTTCTTTTCCTTCCTACTCAGAGGTTTCCAAGAATGTTGCCTGGAGCAGTCATGGGATGCAAAAAAAGAGAGATTTTTGTTCTGCACTTAGCAACATTACCACACTTCACACTCAGTTTCTGATAAGGGGAAATTTAACTGACTGCTCTGAACTAGATATACCAGATAATACACTCTGACAGTGCTGTGGATAAAGGCTGGCAAACCTACTAATTTATATTTCATTATCTCTGCACTTGACTTAATCTGTTCTCCCTTACTAAACATTAGAAAGCTCACAGAGAGCTGCACTGAACAGCAGAAAGCTGAACCACAAACACCTCTTGAACACAGGGTGGCTTCTGTGTGGAGGGTAGATGGGGCATTTTGGCTACCCAACCTTCCCAAAAGTTAATGCACAACACTGATGCAGTGCCTGCTGTTTTAAACCAAGGTCTGTATCCCCATGCAACCACTTCTCTGTCAATGCAGAGTGTTTTTTTTCTTCTCTGGGTCTCTGAAGGGGTGCTCGTTCCATCTGTAGGTGTTCAAGATAGAGGTTCATCAGGATAGCTGTGACTGTCAACACAGCCCACAACTCCAGCTATTTCAGAAATGGGTGATATTCACAGATCAAAATGTGCCCTTATTTTCTACTCTCCAAGAAATGGCAATAAAAGTTGATGTAGGTGCTGATTGAGTTTTAATCTTCTCAAGGCTGGAATGCAATATTCAACATCTTGCCCGGTCTAACAAGTTCTTTCTTCCAGGGATCTCTCTGTTCTGTTGTTACCCTAAAAAGGACATTTTCCCAAACTGATTGCTGTGTAGGAATGGTCACTGTATATTTAGATGTAGTGGGATTGTAATCTCCAGGTCCTTTTCTACAAGGCATGAGAAAGACAGGAATACTGAGGGTAATTTTGGGATCCTACATATTCTTAGCGAAAATGTTATAAGACACTGGGGAGGTTTGCAAAGATTTTTTCTTCTAGTTGAAATTTTTTAATACCTGTAGGTCATCAAATTAATACTGCTTTATAGTAAAGGGTCAATTTTGATTAATTTCCTGTTCCTTAGTTTGAAAATACATTTCTGGATTGTCAAAACAATCCATTATAACATTTATAAAAGGAAGACCTTAATGATTGGGTTTTTTGTTTGTTTGAAGTAAGACTTTGCTTTAAAAAGTAGAAAAAATATAATAAAAAGCTCAAAAATATTACTATGAAGCAATTTGTTTAATATTTTGGTCAGATCTCTCCATTTGTAATGTAAAAAAAAAGGGTTTCCTTTGATCTGGAATGGAAATAATGACTCAAAAGTTCTTCTGAGACTGGACAATTGTTCCCTCTAGTTGTAACAGAAGCTATGAAATAATACAGAGATAGATCTATAGATAGATCTATAGATAGATAGATAGATAGATGTATTGAAATTCGTATTGATCAATGTTACATGCCTTTCTGCCATTTAGTTATCTAAACCATGGTATATTTCAACCTGTTACCTGTCTGTAAAAGAATTTTTGCATCTGTGTTTACTCCTTCAGATCACTTGCCTTATATTAATTCATATTTATAACACTTAGCAGAATAGTGTGTATGCCTTTATTTATACAGCACATTTACTTTAAAAAAGGCTTTATTTTATTTTATTTTATTTTATTTTATTTTATTTTATTTTATTTTATTTTATTTTATTTT
>VXBZ01012856.1:166844-272599 GCA_013399135.1 Heliornis fulica | reverse complement strand
TTATAATGATGCAGAACACCACCGGACAGGGAGTAAAGGTGGCTTTGAGCTCAACGCTGTCAATTAGGCTAGCCCCAGGGCTTGTCTAAATAACGTATTTCTTCTCATAGTCACTGTGACGTTAATGAGCTCTGACAGTGCCCCATTTCTGGTTTTGGCCTGACTGTCTCCCTCTCTCAACACTCCTCGCCAGCTCTTCTGGCAGCTGAGGATGGTGACATAGTGATGGAGCTGGGATACTTGTCATTTACCATGGTGTTTGCTATGGATTTGGCATGATCCCTTGCCAAGGGGTTTAACAGGGGTTTAGCTTTGTAAACTCAGGAGCGTCAAACTCTGTCCTATACAACTGCAAGAACACAGACTCAGAAAAGACCCACAAATCTCTCTCTTAAAGTTTTACAGAATCTCCTCTCCTTAGGAAAAAACCCCAACACATCACAAATCACAAAAAATGTTCTGACACCTTATAGCAAACTTAAGAGGTGCAGTCTAATACCCACAGCAAGAGCAGTTTCCTGGAAAATAGAAGTCTATACCATATCTGGCAAAGAGGTTTTTTTTTTTAGACACTATTCTTTAACATGAAGACAATACCCCAGAGCACAGTGGAAGGTTAACAAAAGAAAATTCCTCTTTTGCCCTAAATCTATAAGTAAGTTTCAAAATTAGAGCTAAGTTTAATTCTGAGCGTATAAAAAAAGAAATCACAGCAGCAGCAGAACTTTCAGTCTTACAGTACATGTATAAGTATTACTAGGAGAATGGTGATATCTGGAATGAGAAATATATCTAGAAGCGTATTATTTTGTCTTTTTTTCATTGTTTTTTTGTTAGGAGTTGGAAGGGACCTTGAAGGATCATCTAGTCCAACCCCTCTGCCCGAGCACGATCACCTAGATTGAATCACACAGGAATGTTTCCAGATTGGTCTTGAATGTCTCCAGAGAAGGAGATTCCACAGCCTCTCTGGGCAGCCTGACCCAGTGATCTGTCGCCTTCATGGTGAAAAAGTTCCTCCTTATATTCAGATGGAACTTTCTATGTTCCAGCTTGGAACCATTGCCCATTGTCTTAACAGTGGCCAATACTTATGTTCTTAATACTTAAATACCTAAAATTGAGTAATGGTATGCTCAAATACTTTAAAAAGTAGAATAATTTTGCATATTCCAAAATTGTCTAAAACACTTGTGGCTATGTTGTGATTTAATACATCAGACAGCTAAAACGACCACACATTCTTCCTTCCCTGCAGTAGGATAGGGGAGAGAACTGAAAAGAAAAAAATAGGCAAAACTCATGGACTGGGATAGAGACAGTTTAATAGGACAGAAAAATAAGATAATAATAATAATGATGATAAAAGAATATACAAACAAATGATGCTGAGCACAATTACTCATCACCTGAAGCTGGTGCTCAGCTAGTTCCTGAGCTGCCCTCCCTCCCAGCCAATCCTCACAGTGATATACAGCATATGATGTCATATGGTATGGAATATTCCTTTGCCTAGTCTGGCTCAGCTCTCCCAACTGTGTCCCGTCCCAGCTGCTTTGGTGCCCTCCACCTTCTCATTGGCTGGGCAGTGTGAGAAGCTGAGAAGTCCTTGGCTGGTTGGCAACAACTAAAATATCAGTGTGTTATTGACATTCTAAGTATAAAACCTAGACTACACCAGCTGCTAGGAAGAGAAATAACTCTATCCTGGCCAAAACTAGGGTAGGATAAAAGGAATGACAGATTCAAAACAGCAGCAGGGTTTTGCAATGTCTTTTACATAGTACAGCAACAGTTAGGACCCTGTTCACTTGCTGACAGTACTTATGTCGATATGAACTTACACTTGTAGTAGTATTCTATAATATTCTGGGTTACCACTCATACACATCAGAGTGATTATACTTTGTTTAAAATATTTAAATATTCAGGACTCTCTGTCCTGGTGTTTGGACAATCACTTGGGAGGTAGGACAGCTGCATTTCAGTCTATGCTCCAGCGCATGTTTCATTATTTATGCAAAGAGAAATAGCACCAACAGGAATGACTGAAAGCATTCCACCCCAGGGTATGTTCCACACTGATGATGAAGGTACTCTTCTACCAAGTAAAAGATGAGGGTTCAAACCCCTCTGTGTGAAAGAGTAACTGAAATTATTTTTCACAATCAAAATGAATACCTAAAATTTTATTTTGCATCAGATGGAATAGTTGTTGTAATTGTGTACATTTTTACACAATTAAAATGGGATCTTTAATGAAATTGAACCCTTCATCTTCTTTTCTGGTTCTTTTGTTAAACCCCCAAATCAATTATAATTACATTCAAACTCGAAGCAGTAATTAAACTCCTGTTTCCAAATGAATGAATACAAATAGAGAAAAAAGCCCAAACCCACAATATGTAAAGGAAAAGGAGAGTCAGTAAAAGAATATGAATTCTGACATGACATGATCCAATGGAAAGCTGGGAAAAAAATATCTTTGCAGGCTTTTTCTGGTTAGAAAAATCCTGCAACAATTGAGAAATGCAGTAATGGGTTTCCAGTGGAGACTTTCAAGTGTGTAGGTGGATGGGACAGATCCTGTCTTTGACATATGCTATAGAAAGTTATTTACACTATAGATATGAACTTGTCAAGTATGACATCTAAGTCCTGAGCCCAGTGTTATCAGGACAGTAATAATCTGCATGCTGTAGAAGGCAATATGTGGCAAGGAAGTCCTACAGGCAAAGACGAAGAGTTCTCTTTTAGTCAGCTCCATCATCATTCCTGCCCAGACAATTCAGTCTTCATAATTCATAGACTCAAACTCTACAAGCCAAGACCTACACTCCATAACCATGATAACAAGGATTCATTCACCTAACTTTGAAGTCAATAACAAGAGGCAAAAACACAACAAAAGTGGCCCTGCACTGGGCTCTTTCAAGGAGTACTATGACCTTCTGGAACTGAGGGGCCCAGAACTGGACACAATATTCCAGGTGTGGCCTCTTTAGGGCAGAGTAGAGGGGGAGACTGACCTCTCTTGACCTACTAGCCACACAAATTTTAATACACCCCAGGATGTCATTGGCCTTCTAGGGCACATTGCTGACTCATGGTCATCCTGCTGTCCACCAGGACCCTCAAGTCCCTCTCACCTGCACTACTCTCCAACAGGCCAGTCCCCAACATATACTGGTCCCTGGGTTGTTCCTCCCCAGATGTAATACCCTACAGTTGTCCTTGTTAAATCTTATTCAATTTCTCCCTGCCCAGCTCTCCAGCCTGTCTAAATCTTGTTGAATGGCAGCACAACCTTCTGGGGTGTCAGTCACCCCTCACAGCTTTGTGTCATCAGCAAACTTGCTGACTGTGCACTCTATTCCCTCATCCAGGTCATCAGTGAATACACTGAACAATACTGGTCCCAGTACCAATCCTTGAGGGACTCCACTAGTTACAGGCCTCCAGCCAGACTCTGCCCCATTAATGACAACTCACTGGCTTCTTCCCTTCAACCAGCTCACAATCCACATCCAGGCCACACTTCCTCAGTTTGCCCACCAGGATGCTGTGGGAGACAGCATCTGAGATCCACATTCACTGCCCTACCCATCATCAATCCACCTGGTTACTTCCTCATAAAATGCTATTAGGTCAGTCAAACATGACTTCCCCTTGATAAAACCATGCTGACTACTCCTTACAGCCCTCTTATCCTTGATGTGCCTGGGGACAGCACCAAAGATAAGTTGTTCCATCATCTTTCCCTGGATGGAAGTGAGGCTGACTGGTCTGTAGTTACCTAGATCCTCCTTCTTGCCCTTTTTGAAGACTGCAGTGACATTTGCTTTCCTCCAGTCCTCAGGCACCTCTCCTGTTTCCCAGGACTTATAAAAAATGATGGACAGTGGCCTAGCAATGACTCCCGTCAGTTCCCTCGACACCCTTGGGTGCATCTCGTCAGGACCCATGGATTTAAGGATGTCCAGATGGTATAACTGGTCCCTGACCCAGTCCTCGTCAACCGAATCAGACTCCTCATTTATCCTGAATCTATTGCCCTATGGACATATGACCCTATAGACACTATGGACAGGGATTGTTCAGCCTAGGGAAGGGAAGACTCAGGGAGGGGGAGACCTTACAGAGGCCTTCCAGTACCTGAAGGGGCATATAGGAGAGCTGGGGAGGGACTTTTTACAAAGGCATGTAGCTATAGGATGAGGGGTAAGGGCTACAAATTGGAAGTGGGTAGATTTAGGCTAGATAAAAGGAAGAAATTTTTCACTGTGAGTGTGGTGAGACACTGACACAGGGTGCTCAGAAGAGCTGTGGATGCCCTCTCTTTGCAGGTGTTCAAGGACAGGTTGGATGGGGTTTTTAGCAACCAGGTCTAGAAGCAGAGGTAGGAATAAGATTATTTCTAAAGTCCGTTCCAACCATTTGGATTCTATTATGATTCCATGACTAGATGACCTTTAAGGGTCTCTTCCAACGTAATATATTCTATGACTATGATTCTATGTTTATTTCTTCCCATTCACTATAAAGACAGCCTTGGACTGCTAGCTTACATCTGGGCATCTACAGCTGAAGAAAAAAATTCAACTCACAAATGATTTTCTGTCCCACACCGTCCTGTAACATTAAATCCCATATTACTAAAGCTATTCAGAGTTTACTCTTGGCTTCAAATGGTCAGCAAAATATCATGGTAATGTTCAAGCCATGGATAAGATCTCGCCCACAAAGCAACAAAATTTTAAGTTCAGCTTTTGGATTTCTTTTGCTCTGTGTCTGTTCTCCCCTCTAACTTCTGATAGATGGTCACTCAGCTTCAGCTTGCAGTATCGAGGGCTCCTCCGGGCATTATTCAGGGCCCATTACCTTTTTAGCTCTAATGATATCCTGCCAACAGCAATCCTCTATGTATGCCATTTATTCCATTACACTAAACAGGGGTAATTTGGTAAATTGAGTGTTTAAGTAGCCTTAAGGTAATTTTTTTTTCTTTTGCAAAATGATGGTGTTCCTTTTGGCCTCAGTAGATTCTTCCATTTTTGGAAGGGCTTATTTTCATTTGCCTTTAATTGTTCATAAAAGTGAAAGGTTAAATAATGCCAGACAGGGAAAGGTTAAATCAAACCCTCAAATAAATGTTAAATAAAACTAAAATCTAGAAATCTTTAAATTAAGATTTTTATTCAGATATAAATTTCAGTAACTTCATAGATCCTTTTCACCCAGAAGTTAATCTGTCAGTGCTAAAGCATCAGGAGTAGTTATATTATCTTAATTGCTAATTAAGGGCAATAGATTATGACTTTTACAGAATAAAATATAGGAGAGATTCTTTTGATTAATGTCTCTAAATAAAAATAAGTAAACTCGATTGTTCCAGTGAATTTCCTTTATAATTTAGGATATTATAAATTTGGTAAATGAACAAACACAAACTTTTATGGTACTCACCACATTCATGAGTTGCAAAAGTTTGAAGCTTGTTGGAGACAATACTCATAATGCTAGAGAATTAAGAGAAAATCTTGAGTGTCTTAAGCATCATCACAGGATTTCCAAAAGTGGCTGCTAAGATTTTCCTGTCTTCAGTTGACTTGACCAATAAAATGTATCTTGGAATCTGAATGAATTTTGAAACTTTTACTTGCAGGCAAAAATAAATCTAATTTCATTAACAAGAAAAAAAAATTACATCTCCTGTACTTGTCCTGCTATTCAACTCTTCCCACTCTTAGAAAACTGCATCTACCTTAGGAGATTAATTTGTTCCCAAATCCAAACATTCCCAGTTTTAAAATGCATGTCTCAACTGCAGAACTAAGAGGAAGCTTTGGGGGAGATAGTTAACCCTTTGAAAATTTCCTTGTACTAACAGAATGTAGTCATCAAGCTTAGGTCAGATGCCTGACTTTCAGAAGTCTGAAATTTAATATGATGACTGTCACACCAAACCTCCAATGCAGACACAAACAAGACATGAGAGCTGAGGCAGTACCAGGACGTTGCTCTTTGTGTTTTCATCCAGGCAAAGATAAAAAAGACCTGAAAAATACCTAAAGGAAAAATTTTGTTTTCCTCATTTCCCTTCCCCAGAGTATTAGTTTTATCCAATGACTAAATGCCACAGAGACCTTATCTCATTTATCTTCATACAGCTTCTCTTTTCCCACCAATAAGTTATTTGTTTAGGAAAGCCTTAGAGCCACAGAGCATAATTAGTTGTTGGATCAGGCTCATAGGAAAGCTGTGACCCACAAACAAATCACATCAAGAAACATTTTAAATTTCTTCAAGTCTCTGAAGAGGCAGAGGTTTTATTTTTTGTGTACTTTTAATGTGACATGTTTGTTGATCCCGAAAAGGACAGTGTTTTTTGATTTTATATCATGAGAAGAGGTAATCAAGAACTCAAGAACTGACTAAAGCTTCAGGAACTTACTCCAGCATAAACACTGGTCTGTTTGTTGGGAGGGCTTATTGCCTTCAGTAATGGTCACTGAGCCTAGGGGTAAAGGAAAACATAAAGGTCAGATTCATCCCATTTAATCTCAACTATAAAGAAATTGACATCCAGACAGTTAAGTTCTTAGTCAATTGAGAGAGAAAAGCACCTGCAGAAGATCGTAGAATAGAATCACAGAATGTGTTAGCTTGGAAGGGAACTTTAAAAGTCATCTAGTCCAACCCCCTGCAGTGAGCAGGGACATCTTCACTAGATCAGGTTGCTGAGGGCCCCAGCAAGCCTGACCTTGAATATCTCTAGGGATGGGGCCTCCACCACCTCTCTGGGCAATCTGTGCCTGTTTTCTACCACCCTCATAATGAAGAAATTTTTCCTAATATGCAACATAAATCTCCCCTTTTCTGGTTTAAAACCATCACCCCTTGTCCTATCGCTCCATGCCCCTGTGGACAATTCTTCCCCGCTTTCCTATAGGCACCTTTCAGGTACTCAGTCACTCTTTTAGCACAAAGTCTATCACCCTATGGAGAGCCTTATTCAACTCCAGTTTCTACCTAAGGAACCCATAGGAGTTATGTCACAGAATCACAGAATCACAGACTTGTAGGGGTTGGAAGGGACCTCAAGAGATCATCAAGTCCAACCTCCCTGCCATAGCAGGTTCCCTAGAGCAGGTCACACAGGTAGGCATCCAGACTTGAATGTCTCCAGAGAATAAGACTCCACAACTCCCCTGGGCTGCCTGTGCTTGTCACCCTCACTGTGAAGTTCTTCCTCACATTGGTGTGGAACCTCCTGTGGTCCAATTTGTCCTTGTCCTGTCCCCACAGACCACGGAAAAGATGTTGGTCATCTCCCTTTGTCTTCCACACTTTGAATATTTATAAACATTGATCATTGATCATTGATCATTGATCAGATCCCCTCTCAGTCTTCTCAAGGCTGAACAGCCCCACCTTACTCAGCCTTTCCTCACAGGAGAGATGGTCCAGGCCCTTAATCCTGGAGGTCCCTGTCTGTTTTGTACCGGGGAGTCCAGAACTGGACACACTACTCCAGGTGAGGCATGACTAGGCCAGAGTAGAGGGGGAGTATCACCTATTTGCACCTGCTGGCTATGCTCCTCTTATTGCCCCCCAGGATCCCATTGGCCTTCTTGGCCACCAGGGCACACTGCAGGCTCATGGCCAACCTGTCATCCAACAGGACCCCCAGGTCCTTCTCTGCAGAGCTCCTCTCCAGCAGGTCATCCTCCAGCCTGCACTGATACCCACAATTGTTCCTTCCCAGGTGCCAGACCCTACACTCGCTGTTATTGAACCTCACCTGGTTCCTCACTGCCCAGCTCTCCAGCCTGTCCAGGTCTTGCTGAATGGCAGTGCAGCATTCCCGCATGTCCACCACTCCTCCCAGCTTTGATATAGTCTAGGTGGCTTTTTATATTGGCTAAGGTAAAGGAAAACTTGCCCCAACCCTTATCTAACTAGCCCAAAACAGTCCCCCTTGCCATTCAACCATTTAAGAATACGGTAGTGCCCGTAAGCACAAGTCAATTTGAAAGATATGGGTAGGAGCACCCTAGGCATGAGTACAGGGCAGGGGAATAGTGGTGCTGTCTGCTATCAACCAGGCTGTGGATAACACACGCCCAACTTGTGCTTCAACAGCCAGTGCCTTATTTTCTCGTACGCTAAATTCACTTATTTTTAAATGAAGACACTCAAATTTAAAGAGCTTGCTATGATTAATATTTATTTCATGGCAGAGAGGGAAGTAAGGGTTGAGATACTGGAAAAGTGTCTGTTAAGCATGTTCTGTCCTAGCCATTTGGAAGTTTTTATCCTTTCAGCAGTTGAAATGTGTGACGTGAGTACATTTATGTGCAAAGGGTGAGGTAGGGGAAAGATGTAATCAGTCGTACAACATGTAGTGTACTCTCTACATTAAAAGTATGTTTTCCTCTTTGCACAAAAAAGAACAAATCATTCGCATGGAAATGGAATAGATCCCTGTGGTGATTAAAAACTCCAGTAGAAAGATACATATTTAATGAATAGATAACACAGATAAAGAGGGAGAATGCATTTACAGTAGAAAGCAGCTACAACAGCTTGAATTTATAGCCTTTATTGCAGTGCAGAATGCATCAGCTTATTAAGTTGTTTAAGTACGGGGCAAGCCATTTAGGAAGGAGAATGGGAAAGCTGGGGGCATGTGAGTATAAGAAGCATGTGATGTTACAGATGTAACTACAGTTTGTCTGGAAAATTACACTGGGTGAATTCACATTCATCTATTGCTCTAGGAAACACAGCATATAAAAGGAAGTGGATTATACCTTCTGATGACTGAAATATAGGTTTTCTATCCTATGTTATCAAGAAATTGGATATGTGTTCTACACTAACAAAAAAAAATTAAGTAGTGGATATTTTCAGGGGTTTTTTGTTTGGTTTTGTTTTTTTTTAATAAATTATGTGTAAATCAGGGGTCAAACAAAATTATCCCAGTTTTCAAGGAAAGGTCATATAGATACATGCATAAATATGTAAGTGTAGTCTTAATTTTTTTGTAAAGGGTATGTGATTGACTTTTCTATATCAGGTATTAACTAGTGTTGAAAAAAATTACAAAGCCTCCTGGCCCAAAATGTATATTAACACTCCACAAAATGTTAATAAGAATATTTACCTCTAGAAAAGGGTATTCTGTGATTTGTGCTCTGGAACAGCATGGTACAGGCTTCCAGACCACCCAGTCCTCCAGCAGTATGGGATGCAGCAGTTCAGAAAGCATGATGTGCCAGTCTGACTACCTTGAAGGGAAGAATGCTTTGTCTTCTCTATGAGACAACGGTATGACTCATGGATGACCTTGATTGATCTTGTATGGCAATGTGCAACCTCTGTTTCCACTTGCCCAATATTCTAGATGGAGCAGTTAAATATGAGGTCACACACCTTATCACGTCATCCTTTTCATAGAGGGAAGTTGAGAAAACCCAGCACCTATGTTTAGCCATTTAAATAGACCTACAGATGTTAGTTAGCTACTATGATCTCTCTTCATCATCAGTAGAGAAGCCAACTTTAATTGAACAATACATCTTATCTGTTTTGGACTTTAGGGCCTTTTTTCTGCTTTTCTACAGGAAGGAATAAGGTTTTCCATAAAGAAGGGATCCTTTTTTCTTTGTCTTTATAAAGACCATTTATCTGAAAAAACTCCTCATACTCAACATGCTGAATTAGAAGTTCAGGAGTTAAGGATATTTTATTTAAAGAAAAAACAAAATCTATGAACCCAAGAAAAATAAGAAACAGTTTTGTCCAAAAATTCTAAAATAAGAACTAGTAGAATTTTTTTCAGTCTGCCCTAGAGCCAGTGGAACTTTTCTTCTGGGATGTTTCTCTCGTCTACTTATACCCCCCACCCCTTACTTTTGCAGACAGTTTTATAGCAAGTAGGAAAACTAAAATTATAATCTGAGGAAGAGTTCCTAAATAATAAATGTGCACACATTTGGGGATTGTTTCAGGTGTTCTATAAACCTTTGTGAAGCAGTGTGGGTAAATAGAAAGTTGGTATTAGTTGGTTATAATTAATCCCGATAGCTTTAAGGCAGAATCTTTCTGCTCCAGGGGTTCAGAGAAGAAGATAGCTAGAAAATCAGGGAGGGATTCTCAAGGTAGGAAACTGAACGGATGTAGCAAACAAGTTTATTCAAACCTTAGCAACGTCTGATGATTTGCAGAGCTCTTGCTCCTTTCTGACTGAGACCTCTGAGCTGCACTCTGCTGTGGAAATTAGCATTTGTCAGGCTTTGCTTTCACCCTGGAAATGCACAAAATACAAGTCCTAAGCACCTTAAAGGAAAGATTGCTCAATAAATTTAGAACAGGAAAGAATGTTCTATTGTATTATTTTTCCTGCATTTATTTTAGTTATTTTCCAAAGTCGAATAGGTGGAATCCATGCTTCCTAGACCAAAAGAAACTACCGAAAACCACAAACTGGAAGTGAAGCAGCTGACTCCTGTCTAAAGACCTCTAATATACTGTTTAGAGTCCCTATAGTTGATCTGAAGACCTGGTCAGTCTATCTATTGGTGTATCTAGCTATATTCCAACAGAACATGAGTGACAATTAAGGGAACAGTTGAAAGACTGGTCAGTCTATCTATTGGTGTATCTAGCTATATTCCAACAGAACATGAGTGACAATTAAGGGAACAGTTGAAAGACTGGTCAGTCTATCTATTGGTGTATCTAGCTATATTCCAACAGAACATGAGTGACAATTAAGGGAACAGTTGAAAGACAAATTTAACAGAGGTATTGCATTATCAAAGTTAATTCAAGCTAACTAGAATTTGCAATCACATATCAAGAAAACCTTATTAATGGTTCAAAGAGTTACTGTGAACACTTTTGGCAGTAGATGACTTGCTGCAGAAAGGCATTTTGAACTTTCTGAAAGTGTCCTTTGTTATGTTTTGCAAGGAGTATGCTTACTGTTACCTTTCCTGGAACTGATACGTCTTTCAAGAATGGCCATGATGTAATGGAGGATTAGCTCGGTCACAATGAAGTATGTTGGTGCCTGAGCAGCTTTGCCTGAGATATACTTGCTGTGGGCAGTCAGGCAGCAGTAACCAAGGTCAGTAAACGAGGGAAGTTGCTGATGTGGCAACTAAGTTGGGGAAGTTCCAAGAAAGGAGGATACCTGCCTGAATAGGTGTGTAGCTATAGAAGATAAGGTAGCCAATCAGCTTAGCTTGTGATGCGTGTGTGGTGTGTGTACAGAAATGGTTTCCTATATAATGTCACGGAGTTTGCTAATAAAGTGGAATGATTCTGCATCATATTGATGTGTCTGGTCATTCTTGGCCCGCATGGGACTAAAAGACCCCGGCCGAAGTAATTCAGAATAATTTGTGTAAGTCTACCTGTTTGAATCAGGTGAAGGAGACCAAGTAGCAAATGACACATAAAACCAGTTAAATCAATATATGAAAATAATCCCAAGTCTGTTGAAGTCCAGTTCAGAAATGTTCAAAGGTGCAGTTCCCAAGGAAATTCATGCCTTTCTTTTCCAATCATTCTAACAGCTCATTGCAGATAAAAGTTGTAAGGCTGATGAGGTTTATCTTATCTAAACTAGATAAAACCAAGATGTATAAGACAATTCTCTACGTTCCATCTACACTGCATGGAAAAGGAAACTTCCAGAGGTAATTCATTGTATAATAAAGTAAATGTATAAGGTGATATTTCTTCTCTGAATGTGTCTCTTTAAGAGTCCGGTTTTCCTCCCAGGTGAGATGGACATTAGATGGAGGTAAAATGTGTGTTTGATTCTAGACAAAGACAAGAAGAAAGGGCAAAAAATATCATCATGACATAATCTTAAGCACCATTGGATTTTCCCAAAAGAATTTCAAAAGCCCTGAAAAAAGCAAACAAACAAACAAACAAACAAACAAAAACCTAGAGAAAATTGTTGTTGCATGTGAGACAGTCTAAGAACTGGTCTTTGCAAGGAGAGAAGAGGAGATGGAGGCATTCAGAATAACATAAAAATTGAACTGACAACTGGGTGAATTTGAAGCGTAACACTAAATACTTAATAAGATAGTGGATCAATGAAAAATAGGAGAGGGATAAGGAAAGTGTTGCAGAATCATGATCAGCTGCAGTCATAAACATAAATAAATAGATTTTATTTTCTGTGAACAGGATGGAGAAACACTATGTCAAAATATTAAAAGCCAAGTTTATGTAATTAAAATAATTAAACTGTTGAGATTTTGGCAAAGTAGATTAATATTAACCTCTTCCTTAAAGTTAGAATAGAAGATTTTATTGGGTTTGCATGACCAGAATTTGGTAGTGGGGAGCAGGGGCTATAGGCGTGGATTCTGTGAGAAGCTGCAGGAAGTTTCTTCTGTCTTTGATAGATCCAATTCCACTAGCTCCAAGATGGACCCACTGCAGGCCAAGGCAGAGTCCATCAGCAACTGTGGTAGCAGCTCTGGGACTTAACATAGTTAAGGAGAAAATGTTACTGCACAAGAGGAATTGCAGAGAGAGAGAAGAGTGAGAAGATGTGAGAGGAACAACTCTGCACCTGTACCCAGGTCAGGTGCTCCAGGTCCCAGAGCAGAGATTCCCCTGCAACCCCTGAAGAAGACCATGGTGAGGCAGCCTGTCCTCCTGCCGCCTATGGAGGATGATGATGGCATAGAGATTCCACCTGCAGCCTTAGGAGGACCCTACACCAGACCAAGGGAATGCCTGAAGAAGGCTGTGACCCTTGTGTGAAGTCTATGCAACATCCTGTCAGGACATGTGGCTCTATGGAGAGAAGAGCTCATGCTGGAGCAGGTTTGCTGTGGGGATTTGTGACCGTGGGGGACCCATGTTAGAGCAGTCTTCCTGCAGGTCTGCACCCCATGGAAGCACCTCTGCACCACACTGGGGCAGTTCATGAAGAACTGCAGCCTGTGGGAAGGACTCATGTTGGAGAAGTTCATGGAGGACTGTCTGCCATGGGAGAGACCTCATGCTGAAGCAAGGGCAGTGTGAGGAGTCCTCCCCTGAGGAGGAAGGAGTGTCAGAAACAAGATGGAATGAAAAGATCCTAATCCCTATTCCCCAGCTCCTTGCCCCATTGTTAGGGAGGAGGAAAATAAATGAGAAGTTTTGAGCCCAGGAAGAAGGAAGGGGTGAGGGAGACACTTTTAGATTTTGTTTAATCTCTTATTAATTGATTCTGATTTGACTGGTAATAAATTAAACTAATTTTGCCTAGTCAAGTCAGTTTTGCCCATGACAGCAATTGATAAGTGATGTCTCTTAGGTCAACCAACAAGCCTTTTGTTATACATTCTCTCCCCTGCCCAGCTGAGTAGCACAGATAAAGCAGGTTTTGACCTTGTCTCCAGTCTGGGTTNAATGATTCTGCATCATATTGATGTGTCTGGTCATTCTTGGCCCGCATGGGACTAAAAGACCCCGGCCGAAGTAATTCAGAATAATTTGTGTAAGTCTACCTGTTTGAATCAGGTGAAGGAGACCAAGTAGCAAATGACACATAAAACCAGTTAAATCAATATATGAAAATAATCCCAAGTCTGTTGAAGTCCAGTTCAGAAATGTTCAAAGGTGCAGTTCCCAAGGAAATTCATGCCTTTCTTTTCCAATCATTCTAACAGCTCATTGCAGATAAAAGTTGTAAGGCTGATGAGGTTTATCTTATCTAAACTAGATAAAACCAAGATGTATAAGACAATTCTCTACGTTCCATCTACACTGCATGGAAAAGGAAACTTCCAGAGGTAATTCATTGTATAATAAAGTAAATGTATAAGGTGATATTTCTTCTCTGAATGTGTCTCTTTAAGAGTCCGGTTTTCCTCCCAGGTGAGATGGACATTAGATGGAGGTAAAATGTGTGTTTGATTCTAGACAAAGACAAGAAGAAAGGGCAAAAAATATCATCATGACATAATCTTAAGCACCATTGGATTTTCCCAAAAGAATTTCAAAAGCCCTGAAAAAAGCAAACAAACAAACAAACAAACAAACAAAAACCTAGAGAAAATTGTTGTTGCATGTGAGACAGTCTAAGAACTGGTCTTTGCAAGGAGAGAAGAGGAGATGGAGGCATTCAGAATAACATAAAAATTGAACTGACAACTGGGTGAATTTGAAGCGTAACACTAAATACTTAATAAGATAGTGGATCAATGAAAAATAGGAGAGGGATAAGGAAAGTGTTGCAGAATCATGATCAGCTGCAGTCATAAACATAAATAAATAGATTTTATTTTCTGTGAACAGGATGGAGAAACACTATGTCAAAATATTAAAAGCCAAGTTTATGTAATTAAAATAATTAAACTGTTGAGATTTTGGCAAAGTAGATTAATATTAACCTCTTCCTTAAAGTTAGAATAGAAGATTTTATTGGGTTTGCATGACCAGAATTTGGTAGTGGGGAGCAGGGGCTATAGGCGTGGATTCTGTGAGAAGCTGCAGGAAGTTTCTTCTGTCTTTGATAGATCCAATTCCACTAGCTCCAAGATGGACCCACTGCAGGCCAAGGCAGAGTCCATCAGCAACTGTGGTAGCAGCTCTGGGACTTAACATAGTTAAGGAGAAAATGTTACTGCACAAGAGGAATTGCAGAGAGAGAGAAGAGTGAGAAGATGTGAGAGGAACAACTCTGCACCTGTACCCAGGTCAGGTGCTCCAGGTCCCAGAGCAGAGATTCCCCTGCAACCCCTGAAGAAGACCATGGTGAGGCAGCCTGTCCTCCTGCCGCCTATGGAGGATGATGATGGCATAGAGATTCCACCTGCAGCCTTAGGAGGACCCTACACCAGACCAAGGGAATGCCTGAAGAAGGCTGTGACCCTTGTGTGAAGTCTATGCAACATCCTGTCAGGACATGTGGCTCTATGGAGAGAAGAGCTCATGCTGGAGCAGGTTTGCTGTGGGGATTTGTGACCGTGGGGGACCCATGTTAGAGCAGTCTTCCTGCAGGTCTGCACCCCATGGAAGCACCTCTGCACCACACTGGGGCAGTTCATGAAGAACTGCAGCCTGTGGGAAGGACTCATGTTGGAGAAGTTCATGGAGGACTGTCTGCCATGGGAGAGACCTCATGCTGAAGCAAGGGCAGTGTGAGGAGTCCTCCCCTGAGGAGGAAGGAGTGTCAGAAACAAGATGGAATGAAAAGATCCTAATCCCTATTCCCCATCTCCTTGCCCCATTGTTAGGGAGGAGGAAAATAAATGAGAAGTTTTGAGCCCAGGAAGAAGGAAGGGGTGAGGGAGACACTTTTAGATTTTGTTTAATCTCTTATTAATTGATTCTGATTTGACTGGTAATAAATTAAACTAATTTTGCCTAGTCAAGTCAGTTTTGCCCATGACAGCAATTGATAAGTGATGTCTCTTAGGTCAACCAACAAGCCTTTTGTTATACATTCTCTCCCCTGCCCAGCTGAGTAGCACAGATAAAGCAGGTTTTGACCTGGTCTCCAGTCTGGGTCAACACACTGCACAGTTTTCTCCACTGCAGGAGATTGACTGAGGACTGACTCAAAGGACTGACTGAGTAGAGAGAGATGTTCATGAATTAAAGCACCAGGTAAGAGTACCAGAACAGGTCTGGACACTGGCACAGATCTATGTGCCACAAGCCATAGCTGAAGTGCCTACAGCACTTCATCTACAGAGTTACAGTGGGAAGCAGTTTTACTTTCCTCCCTGTAAATACCCTTGCAGAGTCCAGTGGAGGCACACTGTTCATCTTTCCATATCTGGTCTTACAGTTTGGAAAAAATGGCTATTTAGGTGGAAGATCCTATTGGAAAGCAAACATTTCCTTGAGGCACTGCCACAATGGGCTGTACCTATTGTGGACAGGATGGATGAAGGAAGGTATATTGAATTAGGTCATGCAAAGGCTTGAATATTTTTTTAAGGAAATAATATGGGTTGTTTAACAATAACGTGTCTGTGTAGGTAAAATGTTAAAGGTGAGATGGAAAGCTGGAAAATATTAAGGACAATTTAAAAGTTGGTCCTTTAAATACAACTGCAAGCTAAATGGGGTATGTCGCCTCCGGATATGCACAGGTCTACATGAGTCAATACACGCCTGCCGTATGTGAAAGAAAACCTGCTGCACTACACACCAAGTCATGTTAAACATGAGACTTCTTCAGAAGAACTATGGCATTAAAGCAAGAATATAATGAAACCTACTGTTAAATAAGCTTGCCTTCCTTTCCTAGGTCATTTTGCCAGCGGCTTATTGGTAGTTCTCAAACTAGGACCTATCTTTCCAATTTATTAGGGAGGATATTGAATCTGTCAGTGCATATACAGTTATTTTAGGGTAACTAATTGCAGGCGGTTCATCCAGCTGGACAGCCAAAGCAATAATATTAAAGATTAATGCCCCAGTTCAGCAAATAACCTGGGCATGTGCATAATCCCTGTGGCTTCACTGAGACACACAGGCAGGCTTGTTGAAGTATATATATTGAATTTACATCACAGATGCCATGCAAACAATTCTAAGAAATATTAAAACATTACTGGCATTGACAACTCAATGTTTAAAGCTCTAAATATTGGTAGAGAATATCATGATGTTAAAATAGAAACAGAAGATTATATAGTTCCTCTTGCTTGAACGTTTTGTCTCCAAAATAATTTATACCAATGATGAACTAATTTGTCTGATGATGAACTAGGTTATTTTGGACCTTATTCGTATGGAGGACCTTCTGTTTTTTCATCTTCT
This sequence comes from Heliornis fulica, assembly GCA_013399135.1. Taxonomy (NCBI): domain Eukaryota; kingdom Metazoa; phylum Chordata; class Aves; order Gruiformes; family Heliornithidae; genus Heliornis; species Heliornis fulica. Next base: position 255,799 of record VXBZ01012856.1, on the reverse strand, counting down.
CACATGACTTCAGCTATATGAAATTGGGGTAACTGATCTCCGATAGAGATCAAAGATGTCTCTATAGTCAAAGGACATCAGTAAATACCTCAAGGGATCACCCATTCCGTTTACTTTAGGTTGTATTGAATTGTCCTCTGGAGCTCTCTGTTTCTCTACATCATCTGCAAGAGGCAGCACTCGTTGTCCACTTTTGGACTCCAAATGTTTGGTGCGCTGAATGCTATCTTACATGTTCACTCCCTTTTATTATTTTTTTTTCTAGCACTTCAATATTTATGATATATATGTGCAGCAGAAAAGCATAGAAACAGAAACAACTATGCTATATACGTCGTTCCATCAACACCATTCCACTCCCCTCACACCAAGATGGGTGGAAATATAAATGACAGCAATGTTTGGCCTGCCACTGACACTTATCCACACATAAACAGTCACAGTTAGATGAGAAGCTTCACAGTTTCTCTGAATATTTAATTAGTACAAACTTGGTTTCTTTGAACTTCATCAAAAATAAAATTAAAAAGCCCAGCTTCATTTACCTCGTGTTGACTATAATGAACATTAGAATTTCCCCCATCACCGCAGGTTTAGCTCTGTGGCTAACGCTGAGATGTTGGCAATCAGAAAAGACTTGGGGCAAATCACACTTCTTCATCACCACAGGGATAAACTTAAGTGACAGACATGCATGGGCTAATTACTTTTAATAGTTTCCCATTGCTCTGGCTGATGACACAGTGCTACAAAACCATGCTCCCCCCCCCCCTCCCCCACCCACCCCCAATAAGCCAGAATTTCACTTACATGGCACTACGTCTTTATTACTGCTTCGTTACTTCAGGGGAGCAGCGTTCTCTAAAATGCCTTTCCCTGTGGCTTAAAGTAAAGATTTTTTAAATAAATAAATACAGTTTATGTTGGGCATCTACCACTTGAAGGGCTAATGATTATTGACTACCCTCCAGCAGACATCAGGGAGTCTAGCCTCAGGCCCTTCCCGCTCGCCCCCAAACATGCCGAATGTTAACACATGTTTCCAGATCCTGGCTGGGATTGGACACAAACAAGGCAGTCAGAATGGACCATTTAGTGTACAAGTCAAGATGACAGATCTCTGCTTAATACAAGGAAGACAAAAATTCGTATCTTATTGAAAAAGGCAGAAGAGCCCCGGGTGCTTTCGCTTTGTGATTCTGCAGCAAAAAGTGGGTTGTGTCAATATAAGTCTATGTCACCCGCTCGCAGCTGCCACACTGAATTGACCCTGCTAGCTGCAGACAGAAAGGCCTTCCATTTCCAAATTCTCTCTAATGCTCATCTGTGAGATCGAGCACGAGGTGGAAAAAAGCCAACAAGTTACTCCTAAGTAGGGGAGCAAAAAAACCCACACCACCAAACCAAAACAAAAATGCCTTAATGCCGTGAGAGTCTCTCCGCTGCCTGTTTCTAATGAAACACTAGAAAAAACTTTCTCATCTGAAAGCATTTCAGAGGATGCTTTGACAACGTGAGCTTTATCTTTTGTAAATCATGTTCTTGTAATTCCTTGTAAGTCTCCAGATCCTCTTCAGATAGAGCAGCAGAGCATTAAATATTCTTGCAGCGCTCACCAGAGCTTAATTACTAAAAGTTGAAACAGCTTTTAAACTCTGAGACTTTTTTTCCCTGGGTATTCCCCAAAGAAAAGATATAAAAAAGTTGAAGACTGTGCACAATAACTGTTAGTTAAGATCACATTTCCAAAACGGGGAAAAGAGGATAAACAATTTTGAAACTAAGAAAAGAATATGGCTTGATATCATTATAATTTAAGATAATATCATTCACTGATGAGTCTGTTTCTCATGTGTATATTTTGCTAAGATCAAATGTTCACACTAGTGAAAAGATTTAACTTGAAAACAAAAATAATATTAAAATGAAAAAGAAAAAAAGCTCCCAAATTCCCTAAAATGGAAAAAAACCAAAAAGATATCTTCAATTAGTTGAAATAGAGAATTGTATTGATTTCTGGAGAAGTATAATTTAGGGAAACTGAAGGTATGGCTAAAATTACAGACCTGTTTAAAGTACATTTTGGTGCACCCTTTTCATGGATACAAAGTGCATGAAGTTTTTTTAAAAATAAAGTTTTTCATCTGAGATCAACCTATAATCAAATCAGTGGTTAACACAGCAAAAGAGATGCTATAAGAAGGAAGCGGATTTTATTAACTGATGATAGAGACTCATTCTTTTTGTGTGTTGCAGTGGTTGGGCTAGTGAAGTTTTTACCAGCTTTTTACCTAAATTTCTCATAAACCACAGTAATCTGACTTATAAATATACCTCAAATGACTGTGAAATCTTCAGAGGTGACTGGGTGCTGTGTGGATATCAGAGAGAAATAATTAATTTCAGCTAAATGTTACCACCTGAAGGTAGTGGTTGAATCTAACCAGTTGTCTGTGGTTTTTCTATGCAAGAAGGAAAGAAGAGTCATGAGGCCATTTGTCACAGAGGTTTTCCACAATCCTGTGGAACCACTTCTCTCTCCATTGAAAATTAGCACATATATGGTATCTGAGACTAAATGCCTATCTTCTGTACAACTAATATTGGGTAAAATGAATGCTGATATACTGAAGAATAATAAGGTTTCAATTGCATCTAAGTGTTGCAGGGGTTTAAGTGTTGTCTGTAAATCAGAATAAAATAAAAACTTAAGGTAAGGGGTAAGAAAAACTGAGGAATCTCAAATTTTCTCCACTGTCTGTATAAGTCAGTGTAGATTATTAGCTCAGATAGAGATCTATGCCACAGATAGACATATTTGACCACTTCAATCCACCTGTAGACATATTCTTCATTTATACCATTACCAAGTCTATTCTCTTGCTCTGCAGCCTAATGCCAAAGTCTGGTGATACCCATACTGTGAAACTTAGCTACAAGCCTCCCTAACCCCAACATAAATAATTTTTAAAATAAAAATTCTTTGCTGGGATTGATCCTCCTTTACACTGTATTTGCTTATTTTTTGTAAGAGTACATTTGACTAGATGCACAATTGAAAATTTCAGTTGTGTGGTAGTTAGGACAATATCAAATGAACAAAATCTCCTGTTACTTAAGTTCCAAACAGATTCTTTAGGAAGAAAAAATTTGATTCAATTTCAGTTATAAATACATAGCTTCAGCCAAGCCTACTTTCAAAAAGTGTGTTCATCATAATTAATATAATTTGTTAACAGCAATAAAGAAAAATTCTAATATATTTTCATTTGATGGCTTTCATAAAGCATCAACTTGGCCTATTGTGGAAGAGTTTGAAGAATTCCATGATTGCATTAAAAATGTTTAACAGCTACAGACTTACAAAAAAGTGTAACTGTGTCAAAAGGAAGATAAGAATGTTGGTTCTGGATCTGGACTGGGACCTTGCTCTTACAGCATCCACCCACTCCAAAGCTGATGGAAAAGGAGACTGATTTAGAAGAACATAGAGTCTGGGCATGTCATAGTCGAGCTTAGTTTCTTGTAATATAGAGTGGAGAGGAATGTGGAAATTATATGTATTAGTTGTTTTTGATTTTGTAATGTTGAGATGTTCTTTAAAAGTGGAGGATTTAATTTGAAGTTACCAAAAGCTATACTATGTAACTGTGTACACCACATATCATTGCAGTGATTGTCAGAGAACTACTCTAGATGTCTCCTAATGTCAATGAAATCTACTGTTTAAGGTTGACTCTTTGCTCATAAATATATATAGGAGCCTTAAAAACACTGAAGACAACATTGTAATATGGTTTATGAAGCCTTATCTCATAGTTTCACTCTTTGGCAAGCAAAATTGGATATTAAATCAGATTTTGTAAACTGAAAGTCAAAGATATCCTGAAGTCATAGACAATGCACAGAAAAGTGTATTAAGTGTTTTCTGAAATTCCTAATAAGCTGTGTATCAGGCTCTTTTCCTCTTCACTTTATTCCTTTTGCAAAAGCAGCGTTGTATAACTGAAGATTGCAAGCTTTTGCTTGAGCACCAGTTGAAGGTTTTTAATGTAGCTCATTTTCTTTGAGGAATACTGACAGCAACTCTCCACTGAGATCAGATCAAGTCAACAATAGGGAAATGACTGTGTATAAAAGTTAATGTTGCTCAGTTGTCTCAATAGAATGGGCTGACAATGCAGAGAATTAACAGCCTGAAGCCAGCAAATGTTGCTTTACAAGATCGTGAAGTCTTGGAAGTGTGGTCAGCTGAAAAACTATCACTCACAAGATTGTGGCTCTTACCTTACACATGCTACTAATTTTCTAAACAACGTAAGGGCAAACAGTTCATTTATTTGTGCCTTGTCCCCCTCCATCTCTAGAAACAGGTTAATTATCATCCTGGAGTCTGTCATTTAAGATATGTGAATAGGCAGTGGCTAGGTAATGTAATAATTTTTATTCTATCTCCAGGTCTTCATTAGCTCTTGGGGATTTTAGCTGCGGTTGCTTGAGCTATTGTCAACCCGGAGATCCTCTTCATTTCTCTGCTGAAAGTTTTGCTCCCCTAGCAGGCAAGGCAAAATGTGCCCATGCTTCAGCCCCTGCAGATCACAGACTAGCATCAACTTCAGCCACTGATGAACAGTGAGGTTGTGAGATATCACATCTGGAAGGCCAGGCTTTCACTACTTCAGTTCCCTGTGAAGGGGACAGTGGTAGGCCAGCAGTTTTCTGTACCACTAGAGTTCACAGAATCATAGAATGTGTTAGGTTGGAAGGGACCTTTAAAGGACATCTAGTCCAACCACCCTGCAGTAAGTGGGGACATCTTCACTAGATCAGATTGCTCAGAGCCTGACCTGGAATATCTCCAGGGATAGGGCCTTCACCACCTCTCTAGGAAACCTGTTCCAGTGATCTACCATCCTCATAGGGAAGACATTTTTTCCTAATATCCAACCCAAATGTCCTCTCTTCTAGTTTAAAACCATTACTACACATCCTATCGTTCCGTGTTTTCATGAACAGTTCTTCCCCATCTTTCTTATAGGTACCTTTCAGGGACTGGAAAGCTGCTATATGGTCTCCCTGGAGCCTTTTCTTCTCCAAGTTGAACAACCTCTCTCAGCCTCTCTCAGATGGTGAATACAAGTTATGAAATGTGTGACGGTCGGCAGCCAGTGGCACACAAGGGGATGGGGTGGTTGAGGATGGAATGTCTCTAAGTTTCTGTCTCCTGATTTTACCATACCTTAGAGAATCTGGACACTAAAGACCACAGATTATAATTTGCTTTATTCAAGCATTTCCTCAGTTGTACCATCTGTCATTAAAGCAATTGAACCCATTGTAACTTTTTTAAGTTCACGGTGAATTAATTTTGAGATCTTCAGAACACATACTTAATCTTCCATTACATCTAAGAGGATATGTCATAGTATGCTTCCTCAAGTATCTCTGAAGATTTCTGAAATGTACATCAATAGAAAAAAAAGTCACAGCCAAGCATATAGGAGCAAAGCAGGACAAATATGTAATTTTTTTGCCAGTCTTTCAGTTTCTTGACAAGTTCACTCTCCCTTCATGGGCTCACTCAGCATGTCTTGAGAGTACTGACCTTTCTTCACTGGCTTACTCCAACCTCAGAATAAACCTTCAAGGCATGTCCAGACCATGCAGTGCAGAGAGCTCTCTGCAGATGTGCTGACTACAGAATAAGAAGTTGGGCAATTCTCCTGCTAAGCTTCTTGCTTCATAGCCAGACACTTTTGTGCTAGACTATAACCTACATACACAACATTTAGGAGTTCATTTGGAGCTCAGTCAGGTATCCCCAAAAAAGGTGCCAGATTGTACTATTTCAACTCAGAAGAAATTAGTTTCCTGAGTGCAATGATGTGGTGTCATTGGAGATGTTCTTTGATATCAAAGGATTTACAGGAGCCCTAAATCCTTCTGGACTGCCAGGACAGCCCATAGGACTTGAAATGGCACTAGACACCAGTGTTTGAGGAACTCACTGTGCCTTCACGAGCATTGAAATTTAAGGTGAAATTGAGTCCTCCAAATATAGATGTCTAGTGTCATTTTAACTACTGAGTAGGTGGCTTGGATACCCTAGGGTGTGGGATACCTTCAGGTGAGCCTGTACTACTGTGTTTAGGAACTGAATCTCACGTTACCAATGCTCATGCTGATGAACTGTATGATACTCATGTAACAACTTTCCCCCTTTCTCTGGCATTATAAGTAAAGTCTGTCTGGTTTAGTTTCAAGTCATACATGTCCTTGTAGTAAGACACTCTCCTAGGTTTCAGCATGATGTGACGGGTACTTATGGGGGAAAGAAAGACTGCAAGTACTTGCAACAGTTAAATGCCAATGAGATCTGGTCCAACACTGACTCAGCTACTAAGTAAGCTTGTGTTAAGCATGTAGCAAACACATTTATATTACAAGACTCAAAAGGATAGTCTCCAGTCTTAAGTTGGCAAGTGACTCTGAATTAGACAAATATGATACAAGAAGAAAACAAACCTAGATATTTTCTTCTGCATTGTGGAATATATTGATAAACGTATGTTAGCATTTAACTATTCATTCTTTTGGAGAAAATTGGTTAACCCCTTAAGTGTTTTGCCCTGAAGGCAGACATTAAAAGTTAATTATAACCACATGGGACAAGCCCCTGGAGGACCATGACAGCATTAAGCTGCTACCAACCAAGCATGCAGGATGCGCAGCACTCTCAGAGAACACCATGTACAAAAATGATGCTGTCTCCTTGAATGAGTTTTCAGAAGTTAAAAACATGCTACTTTTTGCATTCACAGTAAAAAGGCAGATTGCAAATGTTCTACTCAGAGGAAAAAAAAGCTTCCAACTGGAGAAGAATTAGAGCAAATGAAAGCACTAAGTAATTTGATTAAGCAATGTGGCACAGCGAGAGCTACCACAAGTAGTGTTTTACTTAGTGCTGCAATGACAATATGGTAAAACCTCTTCTAAAGACTTTGGATCACAACCTTATGATAAATCTTTCCAGTACCATATATGGCCTAGGAGGCATTTTATTTTACTGCTATAAAAAGGGAGAGGAAATGACACTTGCTCTCAGCAAAGATAATTTAGACCATATGGAAAAAAAAAAAAAAGGGAAAAGATTAGTTCTAAGGGAGAGACACTGACTCTATCTGAGCAAGTACATTAAGTGTGGCTGGAAGGCATTGATGTAAGTAACATGACATGGCCTGCACCTACACAATTAAACTTTCTTCCCCTTAAATTAAAATACCTTTATCTGAGCTAACTATTGGGAATGGTGCCTGTGCTATTTTCCAAACCAATCTGGGGACTGTTTAGAAGAAGTCCTATGTTTGTGGACTCAAAAGCATGTGGGGAGCTTTTCTAATTACATAGTGGTAAAGAAAGGTGAATTCTAGCAACAGGGAATAGCTTTGACTTCTTCTTTTCAGTACAGTAGTATCTACCATGTCCTGAAAGTAAATCAGGAGATATTTTGGAGACCTAATTCTGTTTTTATCTCCCTTTGAGCAACTAGATTTATTTGACAAGCACCAGAACGAGCAAGGTCCAGAATGAGTGTGCCCAGTTCCTACTAACATTTAGGAGCAGGATACCTCTAACCTAATGTAACACGCAAAAATCAGGGCTATATCTGTATATCACGTTTGAGAGTCAATCTCCTTGAAGGAAGGGGTTGGACCAGATGAATCCAAACATTTACTTCCAACCTAAATTGCTTTGTGATTCTATTGCTAAATAAACCAGGAATGGAGACAACTCTATGGCCTCTAAGCCAAGTGTTATACACAGGCTATGTTCACTTTGCATTGTACTTGGATTTTAATTCCTGCTCTGCTGTGGTGCCCTGTGGTTGTAACACATGTTCAGTAGTGTGCAAGTGTGTGTGTGTTTAACATAAAATGTTCCTAATTTAGAAGAGAATTCTGTTGCAGGCCCCCAAGGGGTGCATTCACAATGTGAAATCAAAGATGTGCTGTGTGATCAGTGTTTTAGCATAAGGGCACGTCAAGGTGTGTGACACCATAAAACTTGCTAGGATAGTGTTGGGGGACTATGAAAACTTAAAGGAACCAACCTGATCCATTTTTGTACGCATTAGAAGCAGTCCATGAGGTTTTTTTCCCTCCAGCAAAGGTCTTGAGAATTCCAGTGGGGACAGGACCAAAAATATGAGGGAATGTGCTTACCAAGTAGTAGGTTGAACAAAGACTTGAGCTTGCTTTCTGGGTCTAAGTCAAGTCTTGAAACACTTAGTTTAGCCTAAACTAATAATCTAAACTCTAATCTCACCCCTAAAGAAACTGGACAACTCCAGAGGGTATATAGAGGTGCAGGAAAGCTGACTGGCAGAAAAGGACCTGGGAGTGTTGGCTGGCAACCAGCTGAACATGAGCTGGCAGTGTGACCAGGTGGCCAAGAAGGCCAACTGCATCCTGGCCTCTATCAGGTATAGTGTGGCCAGCAGGACCAGGGCAGTGATCCTGTTCTTGGCACTGGTGAGGCTGCAGCTCAAATACTGTGTTCAGATTTGGGTCCCTCACTACAATACAGACATTGAGGTGCTGAGGCATGTCCAATGAAGGACAATGGAGCTGGTGAAGGGTCTGGAGCACAAGTCTGATGAGGATAGGCTGAGGGACCTGGGGCTGTTTAGCCTGGAGAAAAAAAAAGTGGAGGGGACACCTGATCAGTCTCTACAACTACCTGAAATGAGCTTGCAGTGAGGTGAGAGTTGGTCTCTTCTTCTTCCAAGTTGCAAGCAATAGGAAAATGGCTTGGATGGGTTGAGGATGAGTGTCCATCACCAGATCATATGTTGTAGAATAACCACACTCCAAGTGCTCACAAATGGGTTACATTGGTCTAGACTTCTGTGTCCTAGCCATCATCCAGAGTACTGACAGAGTAAGCTGTCAGGGCCAGAATTTTAGAAATTGAGATAAAGCAAGTCCAGTGTGCCAGACCAAAATCTAAAATAGTCTTTCTCAAAGACATTTACAGCAGCTCAGCTGAAAAGGCAGCCAGAGCCTGTAATAATGTCTATATTCTGTCATCATCCCAGGCAAATTAGGATGTACAGTAATAGTGTTAAATATGCCTCCTCTGGGCCTGTAAATATGGGCATCAACTGGCAGTCTCTGTGCGTCAGCTTATTCACAGTATGTGCTTTTTCTTACTCCATAACACTGAGTGAGACGTGGCTCATCAATGGAGCACAAATGAGGCAACCCTTACTTGTTGGCCTACAGAGCATAAAAAGATCATGGCACTGTGAGAGAAAACCTCTGAGGTAGGGAGAGGCAAGACCTGTGGTGCACAAAAGCCAGTTGTGGGAAGCCATGCTTCAGCTGTGAAACCAGGCAGGTCCATGATGAGGTCTGTAGACCCTGCCTCGCTGAGGGTCTTAGATAGACTTTATATCCAGAGAAGAGACTTTGCGGCTTCTAGGACCCACTGTCTTTAGCCACTACTGAAGTGCTGGACTCATTGGGTTTGGAGCCCATACAAACTGGAGTGGAGGGAGTGAGGACAGGCAGAAGTAACCCACAGTGGGGAACTGACAAGTTCAAAGCAGTAAGCAGAGAGAGCATACAAAGAAACTTTATAAAGGTTTAACTATTTTTTAAACTTCCTGATGGTAACTTTGACAGATATTCTTTAGCCCTGGTGTTCTTGCTTATGCAGGCATAGCCTTTAGAAAGTAACATATTACTCCCTCATGAACCTCCTGAGGTAAGGGAAAATACAATTTCTGTGTGAAGACTGTGAAAGTGAGGTAGGAAGTATTTCATCCTCTGATCTGTGCAGGGAGTGACTAAGGCAACCTAAAGAGGGAGAGAGACAGGACAGGAAAGGGATTCTCCCCAACTAGATTTACTTGTCCAACAATTTGGCTTCTGACTATGCTGTCTCAGTTCTAGCTCTACCCTCCACTGAGAGAATGCTTGATTAAGCCCGTTAAATTTATATATGTCTTAATACTGCACCACTGGCTTTTTGAATCCCCAAAATAGTTATGCAGTGTGACTTCTTAAATTTCTTATAGTCAAAATCTAGAGTCTTAACTCCTAAAGAGGAGAATGATTTTTTTTTTCAAAAGTCACTTTTTTTCTGCTCTTGAAAGTATTTTGGTTCCATTCTTTCAAGCCCTAAGAAAGCATGCAGATTTTAGCTTTTCCTTCTGCAAGTATCTCTCTCTATCCTCTTTTATTTTAGTTTTAATTTTTCCCTGTTTAATTTGGTTTATTTTTCTTTAATTCACACGTGATTTTTTATCTTTATTTCTTTTAACTTTTTGCCTTACAAGCAATGGAATATGAATTCAACCACCATGTGGGGAATAAAATGTTCTGAAGTGGGTACTTGTGCTTTGAATCCAGTCAGGTAACAGAAGTGGTTTGTTTGCTTACACTGTGCCTAAGAGGCAAGAGAACCAGAAGAATGGGAGGTTAATCTACACTTGAGTCCTACTTCCCCCAATTTCTGGACAGAGGAGTAGAATATTAAATAGGAAATAACAAAGGAAGCATTATGGAGATGTGCAAGGACTATGAACTAATAGATACTGTTGTAGCTTCAGAAAAACAAGAAAAAAACCCCTATGGCAGTGTTTCCAGACTCAAACCAATTACCATGCTCTTTTGAGGGCAGAGAGCCTCCTGTAACAAAGCGGCATGTGGACTTTGAAGCCCTGAGTCAGCACAAGATCTAGCTTCTTTGCTCTTTCTGTCACTGAATGGGGAAGATGCTGTCAGAGGAGCAAAGGCTAAACACATCCTTCAGCTATTACTGTGTGACATACCTTCATACCTACTGTGGGCTACCAATTTTTCCCACTTCACCCAGTAAAACTACTTCTGCACCATTCCTGTGCACAGGACAGGTTGTACCAGACCAAGTCTGCCATTCACGGACCTTATTTTGATTCTCACCTGCTACAGGTGCTCTAGTGTCAACTGAACCCAACATTAAAGACTGTGCTGTTACCCATGCTGACACATTGAGGGTCATGGGGACTTTGCAGTCACATAAACATCATCTATTATACATCTGAAAAACTGCTGAAGCCCAGTGTCAGAAGTCCCAGCAATACATGAACCTGTGAAGTGGCAAACCCATCAGCTATATGACAGCTTCATGCCCAAGGCTAGCAAGGCTGGACATAGCAGGAAGGGAAGACCCCTGCAATGTCTGGGGAATCGGCTAAATGGACCTAATAGTTCTTTGCCATCTCTGGTGTCTGTAGGCTACATTGCGCCCTTAGGCTGAGTCCTGAGTAAGGGGTGGCACGTAATTATTCTTCTTTGGGAGCAGCCCAAGAAAGGCACTGTGAGGGAGAGAGTTATGACCCTATCCCTGAATCGCTTTAGCTACAGGGTGGAGTGCAGTTAAGTCATAATGACCTGGAAGCAGGAGATTTTAATGCTCTGGCAGCTCTCCCACAGCATTACCCATTGCTGTATTATCTTTTCTTAACCACTTCACTGCTCCCTGTTTCCTCCTGTCACTCTTGTGAAAGGACGAGGCCATCATGGTGTTTATACTCAGCACTGCACCTAAATTTCATCTGCTAAAGTGTCTTCTCTTGAAGACAGGAGGATGCCAGCTGACAAGTCCGCCACATGATGGTGTGCAGCAGAACAGAGTGGCTCTGCTGCCACTTGGCCAGTGGACAGTGTACTGGAGAGTCAGGGAAGGTCCCTAATCATCACAACATGGGGGACTGCGACATAGTTTGTGTGTATGCAGAGGTCTACCTTTACCCATAGAGGAGTCCATATAAGCCTCAAAGCAGTTGCACTATGTCTCAGAAACTAAGTATCTCTGTCAACATTTGGCCTTCATAGGTCCAGCAGTGAGTTGGAAAAGCCTTTATTTCTGTCAAAAAGGGAATTACAATCTCATGCAGTCATCTGGGGGGCAAATTCTTCCCCCACAAAAAGTCATAGTTTTCAAGAGGTAAAGTGCCATTTGGAGTAGTATGGCTGAATTCAGCCTGTGCAAGCAGCAAAGAACATGCACTCCGTAGAGACACATCTCTTTGCTGGCAGAACATCAATTGCAGAGGGTCAGTGATTTTAAGAGCTGGAGGAAATAAGCAATAATACTTCTGAATCGCAGTCTATTGCCTCTTTTTATCCATCACTGTGTATCATTCCTTGAGACAAAAGAGATTAAGAAAGTTACTATCCATTTATATTTCTTCACAAGAACTAAGCTACCTAGGGACTCTGTGAAAAAAAAATAAAAAATATATACAAACCTAATACACATATCAATTTCTGTTTTCAAAAAGTCATAATATTGTCTCTACGTGAGCAGAATATGAAAAGCAATTATCACCAACTGTTTTGCAAATACACAGACGTAGTTGAGACACAGTAGCTGCAAGCTGGAATTCTTTGAGAAGACTGACAAACTTGATACAAAGGAAGGAAATGTTTCGAGGTAGCTTCCAGCTCCTAATATTCTGTGATTTTGTGATTCTGTGAAAACATACATACAGCTAAAGATGCACAAGAGGAAATGTTCATGTAAATAGATTTGGTCTTGATGGGACTGATGGACTTGGACAGGACAGGTGGTGCTGCTTGGTGCTTTGATTTCTATTCACTTGTGATTCTTTCCCTCCCCTGTCTTTATTGTCTAAAGTAGTGAACAAGTTTTAAAGATAGCACAAAACCTTTTAAAATCAAACTCTTCTTCTAACAGCTTTATTCAGTGACAATAATATTCTGTGATTTTACAAATGGAGACAGTAAGTCAAAAAAAAATGGTTACTGAAAAAATCACCCAGAGCGTGTAATTCTAGATACATTGTCACATACTGCTTTGAAAATAAGTGTTCTTAACCCAGTTGATTAAAATTTGCAGTGCCTTATCATGTGGCCCAAGGAGGCAATAGTTGCTCTTGTTCTTGCTGGAACTGACAAAGGGTAAATGTTACTGGTTATAGGTAACTACAGTATCCAGCTGTAGAAGAGGGACAGGATCATCTGGATGTTAATGCCTGATATTTGATCTTTATTTCCAAAAAAGGTGAAAATTTCCCCTAACAGTGAGCTGGGTTGGGAAATATCTCATCCTGAATTTAACCCTGGTAATGTAAGCCAGAATCACCACAATTAAGTGTTTAATCTTGCTGGTGCCCTCTTACATGCAGGGTTTATCCATTTTATCCCCATATAGATTAAAGCAAGTAAAGCAAGTACAACAACCAATTATTTTTCCTTCTTTCTTGAATAGACATTCTCTATTCTATTATCTTTTCTTCTATCTTTATTTGTTTTTGCTATTTGGAAAAAAAAACCAACCCAAAACCAACAAATAAACCCAACCTATAATAGAATTCAATTATCTAATAAAGATCTATTATTCAATGTACACAAATTCACTACACAGAAGTCATTAAAATGGAATGAGAAAAAAACTTAGACTGCCAACATACAAAAAAAAAAGCCTGATGAATAAAAGCTCATTAGAAAAAAATCAAGCAAAAAACCAAGCAAAGATTTATTCTAAGACAGATTTATTGTGCCATGCTAAGAGTGGAATTCATACCACTTCAACTGAGCTGCCTGAAGGTGGTTCTTAAAGTACACCAGAAGTGATCACTCTATTGTATTGGGGGAAAAAAAGAGACATCTTCAGAAGATTTCTCTGTCCCACAGACTGACCTTAGGAAGGAATAATTATCATAGAGTGACCTGAGTTGGAAGGGACCCATAAGGTTCATCTAGTTCAACTTCTGGCACTTATCTCAGGAACTTCCTGTTTCTTTCCATTAATCAGAGAGGGATCTTAGACAACTGGTTCACACCACATATCTGAAATCCCCATTAGAGTGAGGTTAAGGATGTGGTCAGCTTGTCTTGTGCCAGTGTAGCAAATGAATCTCATACTTAAATTATTGCCTTAGAAAGCCAGAGGATGGCTCTGATGTGAAAGATGATGCTAACGTAGAAAATTACCATGTAGATGTTTTTGGCATCATGGTGGTTTCATAATAGTTTTGAAGTTAGGTATGTGTGAGACTGTATGAGATTATTCCTGAAAAGATTTTCCCTAGTGAAAAATTAATCTTTGCAGTCCTAGCCTATTTGTCAGCTTAGACTGAATTTAGTGTAAGATTTCAACTTAGGAAAGATATTTCAAAGAGTCAAAAAATGTATTAATAAAATTTAAAAACAAAATACTGTGCTTTTTTCATTTTAAGTTAATTTATTACAGAATAATAACCAGAGGTTGCATATAGTTAAAAAAGATTCCATCGGAAAACCTGAAATTTTGTCAACTGAGGTTTTTCCCGAAGCAATTTTTTAAAAAAAATTTTTAACACTAAACTCCAAAATCAATTATTCATTAAGTTTATTTATGAATAGACCCGGGTGATGAATGTTTCTCTGCATCAGAAATCAACCTTACTTAAAAATGAAACTTTTCTTGAAAAATTGACAGTCTTAAAGACATTTTCTGTAATGCAATAAAACCTTTTCACATTCTTCAACATTTTCTATCACGGATTGTGTTTACACTAAACCACAGGACTCGCAGCAGGTTTTTTATAAGTTGTGTCAATTTTTAAATGATATGACGTAGGAACCATGACAGAAATTTTCAAAAAAATCAGAACAGCTTGTGAAAAATTAATACACGACAGGAGAAATTGCCATTTCCGTGAGGTGACCTCCTTCTGGTATCTGCAGAGTCGATAGTCAGCTTAGTGTTTAATCTAACTTTTAAAGGGCTTAGCAGAAGTGAAATGGATACCACTTTGGATAAGAAATGACACTGCTAGTGACCATAAATCAAATGTCAGCTGCAGAACTTGGCTGTTCTATCACAGTCTCAAAGAGATGCTGCAGCTTGACCCATTCCCAGAGGCAAGATGAATTAACACTGGAACAAGAGTAAATGACTAATGACTAATTGGAAGAGACCCAGGGGCTAACCAATGGGCTTTTTGACTTGTTTTTGCCTTTACTTCCTTCACATAGCTGGAAACCCAGCAGAATTAAGTCTGACCATAACTGGGTTTATCTGGGTTTGATAACAAGAAATCACCGTGCTTCAAATATTCATCCTTCTTTTTTTCCAGCCTACTATGGGTGTTTAATTCTCTTCATTTGTCCTGAGCACAGGCAATGAAAATATATTAAATTTTCAGACAGTTAAAACGTCACTCAAAGAGAGCTATTTAGGGTGGGATAAATCTTCCTTGGAAGCGCTTCTGTTTCCTATAAACCATACGCTGGGATTCATTCAGCAGCCTCTATTATTAGCTCATCTAAATCAGCACGTTACTGATATTAATTTATCGCAGTTGAAACCAGGCCCTCTGACACTTTCTGATGGCTTCTTTTAAAACCTGCTCAATTGCAGCCCTGAGCCCTTCATTCTTCTGCCAGGGCTGTGAATGAGCATATTCAATAAAAATGACGACTCGATTAATAAGGACTAAATCAAGTTTTCACATTTAGTTTCAGTTGAATATGTATATTTGGACCAAATTTGATATATAGATAAATAAGGACCTCATCCAGCCCCCTGGATTGAAATAAATGCTACATACAAGAGGGGCATTCACTGTAATTTTAATGATATGTTACATTTTGTAAAAGCCAAAAAAACAGTGTTTCAATATTTTCAAAATAAAATTAAGGCAATATTTAATTGAAAAAAATGCACCTACAAAAGAAAGCTAAGTCTAAAAATAGAAAATAAAACCCAAACCCAACCAAAATAGACTTGGGTTAAATAATTTTAAATCCAACACAAAAAATCTTTCTTGAATTTTCTTCAGGCCAGCCTAATACTTTTCCTCAGGCTTGTTATTTCAGCAGAAAACTGAAAAACATTCCTTTATCTAACCCTTGTTGCTACTAGAAAGTCTGAGTTATGGCCAAAGAAGCATCAAAAGGGAATGTTTTCAGTGCTGAGCATTGGAGCTGGAGCTTGGCAGAGACGACAGGCAACTCTTGTTGCTCTAATCAAGAAGAAATGTGCTCCATCTGTGTGCCAAGAATACACAAGCAGCTGAATTTTCCACCGTTTTTATTTACTTATTTTCCAGGTAATTCAGGTATCTGTAGCCTTAAAAACAAGGAGGAAAAAGACATTACATTGTTTGTATTGCCACTAGCTAGAAAATGATGGATTCCCACAGCATGGCTGAAGGGGTTTTATGGGATTTGCTTTTATATTTTTTTAATCTTTCTCTCCTTCATTAATATTTAAGCTTAAACTTAGGGAAGTGAAAATGAATACAAAACAAACAACAACCCAAGTTACTCTTTTCAGGTCTAGTTTAAAATTCAGAGCAGTAGTAGCTGGTGAAAATATCAAGTGGTAAATATCTATTCTGGGGGACATGTTTTTACTGCACCTTACAAAGAATTGTATAACGTTTCTCAGTGCAACACTGTACTGTCTCATTCACTAATTGCTATAAATTGGCACAGCTTCATACTGTTAACAGAGTACTGTCAGATTATGCAAATGGATAACCTGGATCACTGTTCAGCAATTTATTTTGCAGAACTTCATAACTAAACATTCTTTCTCTCTTGAAGAGAAAAATAAATCAATGATGTTGATGTAAACTTAGGTTGGCTTTGCTTGCTTTGTGCCTGATTTCTGGAGAGTTTACTGTAAAATTATTCTACCATCTTGTTGTATGCTAACATCAAGAAAGAAAAAGAAGAGAGACACTTTTTCATGTAATTAAAAACCCACCCAAAACCTCCAACCCTGAAATGCTTAATTAAACAGTTCTTGAGAGAAGTGGCTAGAGGCTGAATTTGGCATGGAAAATATATTGAAGAAAACTTTCTAAAGGGCCAAAATGAAAATGTGTTTTGATTTGATTAAGTTATAAGTTTTCTGGAAAAAAACACAAAAACCAATCCTTCAAGGCAGTCAACTCAGTAAGTTCTTACAAGATTCTTAAAGCAAGTAAAAAATATAATAAAAAATTTAAATTTTTCTAACAGGAGCATAATTTTGCCTGAAAAAAAAAGGTCCAGTTTTGAATTTTATAAGAATCAGTTTCCTCAGAAAGAGTTTACCTAGTGCTCTTGAATGTCCTAATCAACTCAACTTTTTAGAGTTTTCCTTTTAGAGTAATCTATAGGGCTACTCCAAGGGCCAGGTATTGCTCCAAGGGTGTGAAAAACAAACAGTCTGTCCCCTGTGTTTTTCTGTATGAACCTATCCTTAGCTTTTCACTTGGATTGACATTTTGACCCAAGGTAATCAATTTGCATAGCATTACCATTATTTTATAAACCTGATATTTTCATTAAAGGCTCAGCTCTTGAAATCAAGTGATTGCTTAAGAATCTGTTTCCTACAAACAAACAAACAAGATTCTTTCCAGAAAGAAAAAATTAGAAGCTCCTTTTTAAAAATTATCTATTTTAAAGCATTAAATGCAATAGGGACTGATTCAACTTTTTAATGTATTCAGCTGAAAGAAAACAACAAAAAAAAAAGGAAAATTAAGATCTTATGACACTCACGCATATAATTGGGGGTCTATAGGCCCCTATTTCACCTTGATGAAAAAGTACTGAAATGAGCAGGCTGCATTAGAAAAAACTGCATAAATATTTTAATGCAAATAACCAAAGGAAAGCAAAGCAAGTTTCCAATCTGACTCACTCTGCTTATTTTAAAGCAGATGACCCAGTCTAATCCAAATCCAGCTTTCATTCTAAGACCAAAAGTCTTTCCAGTGGGGACAATGTCCGGATGAGTTTCACCCTTTTAGCCCCCAGCCATCACCACTATAGAGCTACTCAATTAAATGTGGCAGCTTTGACCATTAATACTGACCCAACTAATTATTTTTTTACAGTCACTTTGTTTAAAACACTTTGAAATGCCTTGAAATAATTTTTACATGTTACTGCTCTAGAAATACACATAGTAACTTAAAGAAGGAAGTTTTGATCTTTGTTAGTAGGAATGGCTTTTAGTGGGCTTCTCTTCAGAATAAAACCAAAGCATAATGAAAAGAAATATTACCCAAATGTGCACAAAGCCACTATGCTGATGAAGAACCCATTTTACTCTTTAGAGAAAGCACCTACTTCATCCCTGAATGAAGATACCTACCCACAACTTCTGTCCCCATGGCTTTTCTGACATGATCAACCTGTGATCTAAAATCCATGAATGTCTGCAGCAGATTTGTTTTCTTCACTAGAGTTGGGAACAGAGTAAGGCAAAGGGACTAGCTCTGGTAGCTGCTTAGGCTAGCTGGAGGGGATAAAGACAAAGACTTTTTTTTTTTCCAAGTAAAAAGTGTTTTATCCAAAATCTGTTTCCAAATGAAAATACTCATTACAGCAATCCTAAGGGAAGGTGCACACAGTGTACTCCATCTTTCAATAATATCAGATTGATTCAGTGTGTAAGCAGTGCAGGACCTCTGGTTATGAGGGAAGATATGGTGTGAGGAGTAGGTTCCATTTGTGCCAACAGCATTTTGGGATTCCCTTTCTGTTCTGGGCATTAGTCAAGAAAAGCTGTATTCCAAAACCAAGCTACAAACTCACATTAGGGTTGATTCTCTCTAGTATATTCAGCTGCCTTTATCATCTCCAGCTGCTCTTCCTGCCATGATGTGTGATGAGAAAACGGCTTGGAACAGCGCAGAGCTGTAGAGAGCAGGCAGTGTATGATGCCAAAGCAGAGACAAGGGTAATTTCTCATCTGCCCTGAGGGTCCAGTTTCCCAGTGGAGTTATCTGTGTTAGCAATTCCCTTTTTTTGTGTGTGTGATGCCACTTGATGAATTAATACAGCGGCCTGTGGAGGCTATTATTATTGTGCCAGTGATACCCAGATCTGTATCATCACCTCTCACAATAGAAATTCATCCCTGAGCAGTGATGCTGTCTGGCTGGAACAGCAAGCTGGGACTTGGCTCATCACAGACAACTGCAAACACAGTAAGGACGTACAGGCTGCCTGTGCCATTACAAGACCCCAGGAACCATTTAGAAGCCGGAGTAATTTGAACAATCTTTGCTCTTTCCAGGCTAAGAATGAAGAAGCAGCGATCTTCTCCTGCCCTATTTTGTTGCTATAACCCGGAAGAAAGTGTTTACAAATATCTGAAGTGTGGGAGACAAAGGGAGACGGCCAACCTCTTTTCATTAGCCCGTGGGGACTGGACAAGGGACAATGGTCACAAGTTGGACCACAGGAGGTTCCACACCGATGTGAGGAAGAACTTCTTCATGGTGAGGGTGACTGAGCACTTGAACAGGCTGCCTAAGGCAGTTGTGGAGACTCCTTTGGAGATAATCAAGACCCATTTGGATGCCTAATTGCACGACCTCCTCTAGGTAACCTGCTTTGGCAGGGGGGGTTGGACTCTATGATCTCTTGAGGTTGCTTCCAACTCCTACAATTCTGTGTTTATGTGAATTCTATGAAATCTGAACCTGATGATAGTTTGCAAAATCGATGCTTGACATAATTATATTCACTGAAGTCACAGCGGAGGAAACAGATGCACAATTCTAGGAACAACAATCCTGTGAAGCAACTTGCCACAAAACAAGGAAAAACCCAGGCATGGAATTTCATAGAGACTGAGTTCATGTGGCTCATGTGGTTCAAGCAGGGGTATGTGTGTGTGCACCACAATATTCCTGTGTAACAAAGCAGCCATACCTCTTCCTTGTTTGGTATTCAGGCCTCAGAAGGTGCCTCTAGGTCACTAAATAAATCTGAGGTAAACCAAAGTCTTGCACATGTTACAAGGTGATATAGTTTTCTGTAACTGCTGTTAATTCTGTTTTAACAAGGATAGAAATGTATGTTGAGTTTCATTGAAATGAAAGAAAATGGTCCTCGATGCAGTAGTTACTCATGATGCAGCTCTGGAGCCAGTGCAAACTTATGGGACCGGGAAGAAAGAGCTGCTTTTAACATATAGATATTAAATATTATCCTACAAATCATAACTACCTGTAAATTAAATGAATTGTGAGCTTGTGGCATTATATACATGAATAATTAGACGAGTCTTTCAGATATTTTCATTTTCTTTTCTTTCCTCCTTTTTCTTCTGTATTGCTCCCTGGAGCTGCACCAGTAAAACTGGTGGCAAATCAGCCTTTCAGAGCATGCCTGGCACACAGGCGATGAGGTTCTCATTGATTTTGGATGGAGTAAGGCAAAGAACCAGGTATGCCCTGGGACACAGGGAGGATGCATGAGAAAAGGAGAGCGAGCTGTCAAAAAACTGAGTGTGGGACTCGCAGGACAAGATACGTGTCATCAGGACTCTGTAGTGTGTGAGAACACTGAACCTGTGGATATTCCCGTGATTACGAACAGAGATGCTTTTCTCCCGAAACGTGCTCTACTTTGTTCTGCCTGGCTACCTGACAGCTGGTCGAGCTGTCTTAAAACTTGAGAGCTTTGCAATTTCTCTCCACTCCTCTTCCCCTTCCCCTAGTCCCACCATTCCTGCTCTTGCTCTCTTTATCTCTCTCTACCCTGAAAACATTAACAATGATAACTAAACTTTTAAATTTTTTTCTATACCTGAATAACCTCTTGTGTGCAGGATATTTTCTGCTTTAGGGCACAATCTGTTGCAGTGCAGTTATAACTGTTGCCAAGGCACCTATTGTCATTATATATGCCTCAGCAACAAGGCATTCTGCTGTGTTTCTCATCTGTGAACCCAGTGATTTATTGATAATGCTAATCTTGTTTGAAAGTTATAGAGCTTGTAAGTCAAATGTGTTTAAAGGGAGAGATGGAGATTCCTACTCCCCAACTTTTTATTGTTTGCATGTCAGAATAATTGCGTTTTGCAACCACTGTTTGAGGAGCTCAAGGTGTTTCACAAGCATGAATGAAGCCTCGCGAAGGTACCGAAAGGAGGCTTTTACATACTCATTAAATGAAATGGAGAAACTGAATAGGAGAAATGACAATACATAACCTATCTCACATCAACAACCATAGAACCGAGCCTCAAGGGAATGTTGGGCAAGTTTTACATTATCTTTTTCACAATATAGTAATTGATTTGTATGCCCATATCCTCTGTTGAAAACAGTTTTCTATTAAAAACAATTTGGATGGATACTTTTTTATTACCTTTCCTATGTGATACTTTTCTATGATAAAAGATGGACCCTGCCCTGAAGTGTTTTCTGTCTGATCAGCTCAGCCAGACAAAATAAGTTTTACAATCTCTGTTTTACACGTGGGGAAATAGGCTACAGAGACATTAAGGAGGCAGCTTTTGCAAGACTCCAGCAGATGGGGATTCTCAGATATCATAAAGGAAATGGCAGATTCTGACCACTTATGGAAATACAGCTATTAGACAGATGAATAGATAGATATAAAGGTTTCATATTTTTCCTTTCCTACTCCTTATAAATGATAAAAGTCATTATGGTATTCAGTTCTCCTCCTGCATGGGAAGACACTGTCCATTTTTCATACGGTGAACTCTGGCACAGAAAATCTAAAGGCTCATTCCAAAAAGTGATTTGAGTACTCAAATGCCTCTGTAATCTCTTTAATTCAATATTCTTATGTTATTGGCATTAACATGAACCCTGATAAATTTTGTCCTTGCTCTGAAGTCCCTTAAAGATGTGTGTTGGCACAATATTCCCTAGGGTCTGATGCCATCAAGTGATTAGAAACCCTAATTATATCTAAAGCCAATGCCTTTGCAGTGTGTTCCTTTGCCTAGCTTACCTGAAAGGCTCCTTAAAAGCATTTAAGCATTTATTTATTCTTTTTTCTTTCCCAAAAAGATAAAGTGGAATTTTCATCTAATCAGCAGTTTAGTTTATAATTACTTAGGAACTGGATACAAGTCTCACTCCAAAAATAGGTTATACTCTCTGTTCTTAATACAACTGTTTTCACAAAAAAACCCCACCAACCTGGAGGCAGACAATAATTCATTTTTCTTAGCAGCTTTCACTCTCCTTGTGACTTTCCACTGTGTGTTAAGGGCCCAGATCCCACCTAGCTACTGACTTTCAAGTGAATTTTAGGGTTTAGCTTAGTTTCAGTCTAGGGTTTCGCTTAGTTTCCCTAAGTTAACCCATCCATGCTAAACAGTTAAGCTGTCTTGGAGACAGAGATGATAAGAAATTCTTGCCCATGTGAGACCTGAATCACCTCTTTGGAAGGTGCTGGTGTCTCACCTCAAAAAAAAAAAAGAAAGGGAATTTTGCTGACTAAGCTCCTAAATCAGATAATTCAATTTTCATATTGTAGGTAAGACAGTTATATCAATAGCACAAACCACATCTACTTCCTTTATCTCCTGCTTCTGGCTAAATGCTTCCCTTGCATTATGTGTACCACTCTCCTGATCCCCTCCACAAATCACACCTGGAAGCTAAAGCTTAGGAAATGAACCCTAACAAAAATAAAAGAACCCCTCTCAAACCTCCAAAACTCAACAGTAACCATTGTATTCAGACAGTACAATGAGAATTAGATAAATGCCAGAAGTGTAACAAAGGAATGGCACAACTATGAGGCTGATGGCAGATCTTCCCATCTAGCAGAAGTAGTCATTAGACAGGCTCATCTACAACCCAATGATTAGCCAGGTGTGTAAGGACAGTGAGAATGTATAAAACACACACAAAAATGCAGACCAAAGCATGATTGTTCCTAAGGGAGCTGATCAGTGTCACACCCTATTCACCAAGGAGGGAGTAAAACCCAGATCCAGCTGCCACGATGTCCTTACCTCAGAAAACTCTGTTGTGACAGTAAATGTACATCTGTGCCACTTGCTTGGCATTTCTAGAACATAACAATGGTAAGCAATAAGAAAAATATCCAAAATGAGATAAGAAGTCACTGGCTCAGGTAGTGGAAGAGGCTCCCCAGGAAAGTGATCACAGCACCCAACTTGACTAAGGTCAAGAAGTGTCTGGACAATGCACTCAATCCCATGTTCTGACTTGTCTGGTCCTGTGTGGAGCCAGGAGTTGATGGTCCTTATGGGTCCCTTCTAACTCAGGAGATTCCATGATTCTATGTAAATCAAGGAACCAGTATCGGTTTGTCTTATCTAGCTAACTTCAATAACACTCTTCATGCTCAGTTGACTGTAGGTCATGTAGGTCCATGTAGATCTGTGATACCGCATGTAGTTTCACTAATGGTATCTTGTATCAATAAGACAGACATATCACTGAATTTAACTATTACTTTCATGCTTTAAAACTAGTGAGATTTATACGTCTGTGAAAGCAGCTCCAACACACTAAAAACTGAAGCTCCTCTCCAGCCTTCTGGCTTTTGTCTTCATCAAGTGATGGGAGGCAGCTGGACGGCATGAATCAAACATTCACGACTGCAAAATTCTCTCCCATCTGTTGTAAAAACAATGCAAGCATGAACAACTGAGAGGTGAAACATTTTTTCAACCTCCTCAGCAATCTCATAAATTATCTGCAGCTAAAAAAGCCTAGAAAGCAGAGCAGAATCTCCCAGCCTTAGGTAACAATTACACTATGTGAACTTTGAGAAACCTCTTGCTAGCACTCAAAATTAGGAGCTTAATACACAAATGAATAGTGAAGGCATGGTGACAGCAGTATTTAGAAAATGCTTTTGCAACCCACCCAAGTGTTGGTGCTGATTTGTTTCCAAATGGGGATGTGTTGTAATTGGTTTCACTGGAAGAAAAGGGTAAGCTGGTATTGTCTGTGAAGTACTGAGCAGCATGCTTTGGCTTGCTTGCTTATGAAAGGCAGGGCAATGCTCAAGTCACCTGCATAGTGTCAGGTCCTTCATACAAACACTAGTGCAAAAGCACAGATGTCTGACTTAGTAGCTCTTCTCAAAGTGAGATTTTAGTTCTTAGTGTCACTGAAAATACAGTGAAGTCACTGATGGTGTTTTCAAAAGTCTTTTCTCCTAATATAAAATACATCAAATTTTTATTAGACCAAGCACTTTTGATCAAATCATTGATCCATGTGGTTTTCTTTTGTTTCCTAGTTGCATGGGATTTTTTTTCTACCTCTTAAATATTGTTTCTTCATATGTCCCTCAAATATTATAGACATATTTTTCATATTTTCACCAAACTCAGCCATTCATCAATATTTTTCACTTATTAGCCTTCCACCAACACTTTTGCATGGCTCAGAGCCAGAAGATCTCGATAAGATGGGGAGAACTTGCAAGCAGGAGACAACAAAGATTTCCCAAGAATTCCATAGCTATGCTGCAGACCAGGACTGGGCTGAACGTCCTGTGACCCACTGAAACTTTCAATAGTTCTCGTTTAATCAGCTTTTTCCATGGGGCAGGAACATATGAGTTGGCAGCCTGTGTGCTAGCATGAGCCCAGGAATGGTCAGCTGCTAGGGAAGCTTGAGGAACAGGTTCATGGGTCCAGTTGATATATTTAACTCACAGCTTCCAGGATGCCATAGATATACAACCCAAACTTTTTTACATAGAAGAAAAATACAACAGACAGAAGCTCAGGAATTCGTCAATAACATGGGCCTCTTACTACAAGACATCAGGAGCATGTCCAGACTTGGTTTAGTAAGTAATATCAGTGGTAGGGGTACAGTTGGACTTGGCAATCTTTTCCAACCTTAATGATTCTGTGATTCTGTGTTGGAGTAGAATCACATCTTCCCGTGGAGGCAGCTGATGCAACACATCAGCCCACGTGTGTACAACTGCAGACTGTATTGATAAACTCAGGAGGCCCTGACTCCCCTCAGCCACCAAGAAATAATTTTTTTCAAGATAATCACACTTTTCTCTTTAAAAATGTCTCTGTCTCATGAACTATTTTATAATTACATGATCTCCAAATAACTGCTTTTGCTCCAGAGCCTAGTAATCCCTCCTACTCTCATTTTTCTTGTTTCTGTGTTTTTCCCAAGGATTGTAGGCCTCTGAGGTCTATTCTTATGAGTGTTTAATAGCAGCATACTAATCTCCTCTGTTTCTTTGATTTAATGTCTCCCCAAATCACATTAGCCTATGTTATTTATGTATGTTTTGCTATAGCACATGGTGAGCATGCAACAACTTTACTGCTCACTCTCATCCCAAATTTCTTTGAGCATTCACTTTTTCCAAAGCCTCTTCCTGCCAGCAAACAACCCTATTCCTGGTTATTACACCCAGGTGAAGCAGAGTAATTTGGCCCTTTTTTTCTTAAAAATACATCTCTTCTGTTAACCATAACAAATTGTTTGGGATTTTTCCCTGTGAATTATTAATGAGATTCAATATAGCGTGATTATTAATTCTAACTTCTGCAGTGTATGAATAAGCAATCTCATTGCTTAATATTAGCACCTGACCATTCTGCTCTACAACTAATGACCTGTCATAGGTATCTGGGTCTAACAGTCATCAGGAAGCTGGAAAGTACTTAATTACTATTAATTTAATAAAACAATGATTGAACTAATAATGAAAAGCTGTCAACCTTTGCCCTCAGTTAATAGGAAAATAAATTAGCAATACGTCTGGAGTGACGCATCAGCAATCAAAATAGTTTTTAGTACAGGGGCAATTTTGAGTCTGCATTTCCCTGTGTCTAAGTCTTGCACTGTCACATATCATCCTGGGAAAAAGCACAGCTGTACAAGCCTACTTTCATACAGTTGGCTGGGAGAACTCTCTCTTGCATTTCTTACTACTTTTAGTTTTTCTGTGCAGAGTAACTGAGAGAAAGGCAGTTTGTTCCATAGTCCAAATCTAAGCCTGAAGGACACAGATGTATTAAGAAATGTTATATTGGCCCTTTGATACTCAGGAGTTTTTTAAACCATGTCCAGCAATTAATTCCTACGGTTTGTCTGCCTTAACCTTTAAATTAGTTCAAGCTGATATTTGAATTTTATTAGATGGATATCTGTAAGTTCACTGAGCAGTCTCACAAACATCTGGATAAGAACAACTGAACGAGTGATTGTTGAAGGATGCAGATGTGCATTCAGAGAACAGGAGATCCACCATCTGGCTTTGCTGCTATAGCCAAAGTATTATCCATCTACTGCCTCTGGGGTCATTGCAACCTGCAAATCTTCCAACTAAGGCTCATTACTCAGGAATGAAACTGGTTGTAGGAAACAGCACAATTCTCAAATGAGACAATGCTGGTAATAAGGGAACACTTTTAATTCTATGATTCTATGATTTAATGACATTGACTTATTTAAATTAATTGTTTTCATAGAATCATAGAACAGTTCGGGCTGAGAAGGACCTTAAAGATCATAGAATCACAGAATGTTTAGGTGCTGGAAGGGACCTCAAAAGATCATCAAGTCCAACCCACCCTGCCCAATCAGGCACACCTCTCACTAGACCAGGCTGCTCAAGGCCCTGTCCAACCTGGCCTTGAACACCTCCACCACTTCCTGGGCAACCTGTTCCAGTGATTCACCATGCCCAGAGTAAATAATTTCTTCCTAATATCTTCCTAATATCCAAATCTACCCCCTTCCAACTTAAAACCATTCCCCCTCATCCTATCACTACATACCCTCATAAAAAGTCCCTCACCAGCTTTCTTGTAGGCTTTCTTTCTTCTCATCTCCAGGCTGAATGACCCCAAATGTCTCAGCCTGTTTTCATAGGAGAGATGCTACAGCCCTTGGATCATCTTTATTGTCCATCTCTGGACCCACTCTAACAGTTCCATGTCCTTCCTATTCTGGGAACTCCAGTACTGGACGCAATACTCCAGGTGGGGTCTCACAAGAGCAGAGTAGACAGGGAGAATGTTTTGGAAATTTTTCATTTAATAAATTCATGTAACATTCATAAATATTCACAGTCTTTCACAACAAAGAAAAAGAATAATGTCATTCATTATCTAAGAGAAATCTTAGCAATAATATTAGCACAGGATGAAGCAACCACCAATGTCAGGCTTTATGGCTGCAGATAAATATGTTGAAATGATACCCTTATCCTCAAAAACTGGTATGCAGAGAAAGTTAAGCCACTGAGTTACAAACTAGAGGAATCTGGCAGCCAACTACTAATGATCCCAGAACTCCTGGTTTCCCAACTTAGTACCATGCTCAAACATGTTGCCAATATTTTTGTGAAATTCAGACTGGACTTCCAGGGCCTTCAGCAGCAGATGGCAAGGCTAAGGAAGGACTCAGCACTATAAAAATGCAGAAGAGTAAGAGAAGTGACAAGTGAAGAAGTTGAAATTTCAGTGACCCATTGATATTACGGACCAACAGGTCTATAAGTACATATATATGTGCAAGAGCGCACAAACACACAGACACACACATGTATTTCATGTAGCATAACACCAAATGTAGGTTAGTGCTTATGTCCTCCTGTCTCCTGATTTTTAACCACATAGCCATAAATTATACACTTTTATGTATAATATAAATATATACGTGTTTATAATATAAATTACATAAATACAGATGAACTGCTGCAGTTGTCATATCATTAGACAGTTTAGGCTTTGAAGTCATTCTTTATTACTTGGTTACTGTGATTTTCTGACTTTGATTGCTATAATAACATCAAAACACAGTGCAGCTTTTAAATATATTCACTTCAGGCTTTGTTCTTAAAAGAGACCGGTTATTTATTTCTGTCTTCTGAGAAATCCCATAATCCAAGTAAGGAGTCAAGTGTCAGGTATGCTATGACTGAGGATTCATGTCCATGCAGGTTTCTACATGTTTAACATGTGTGTGGTGTTTTTTTCTCTATATAAATTTTTATACATGTTAGTGTCTGTGTTGGAGAAAAACAAACATTATAATGGTTCTGTGCATGTATGTAGTAAGCACATTAAAAAAATGGCTTCTGAGTGATCACTTAAAAATCTGAAAGTCCTGACAGCATTAAAAAAAAAAGTGAAAACACCAACTATTATGATTTGTATTCTTTGGGGATTTTGTGGAAAAACTAGACATTTTTACTCTGTAAATGCTTGCATTGGATGAAATTTGCCCATTCAGTCATGAAAGCTCCACTAATGGGGAAATTTAAAACACTAATTTGGATCTAAATGTGCAGTCTCAGGTTGAAACATCAAAATGCCTCCTCTTTGTATTACCATAAAGCAATTTTGTTAAGCAGTATTCAGACTTTCCAATTTTTTTTTTGTTAATATTATGATTCTCATAATACCTTGGGGTTTTATGTCTTTTATAAAAAGATGAGTTTCATAGGATCACACTCTCCATTTCTGTCTATCCAAACATCTCCCCCACTTGCACCCTTCTCTCTGCCCAACAGCTTGTGAATTCTTCAAACAATTTTTGACCCAAGTGGCAGAAACATAGCCTTCTCGAAAAACTAAGGTCAGTACAAACGTAATGAAAACTGGTCTCTGTCCAAAGCAGAGACACCCAAAGTAATGCCCTAATTAGCGCAAACATTTCAATATAAGTTCAGCAGCCATCTATTCTGCTTTGCCTCATTGCAGGCCACGTAACACACTTTTAGCTGGAACTGGAAAATGTCATGGCGTGTGCTGCCCTTTACCTAGCCCAGTAACTGCCAGCCAGGGTAGGGTGGTGAGGTTTTTTTGGGGGGAAGGATAAGGAAAAGAACAAGGATGGGACTGAAGAAATTGTGCGGAAATGGAGTCTAAAGAGAATAAGAACTTTTCTAGTGTGTACATTTTTTAGAGCTTACAGTGTGCAGGTATATACCTTAAAAATAGGTACAAATGCAGTTTTTCTTGGTCCTATTTTAAAACAGAAATGTGTTAGAACTTTCTGCTGGGAGTATGATATTTTATTGAAAATTATTTTCATTGAAAGTACTTTTTGCTTAAATTTATATTCACAGAATCACACAGATTCACAGAATGTCAGGAGTTGGAAGGGACTTCGAAAAAACATCTAGTCCAACCCCCCTGCCAGAGCAGGATCACCTAGATTAGATCACACAGGAATGTGTCCAGGTTGGACTTGAATGTCTCCAGAGAAGGAGACTCCACAACCTCTGTGGTCAGCCTGTTCCAGGGCTCTGTCACCCTCACAGTGAAAAAGTTTATCCTTACATCCACATGGAACTTCCTGTGCTTCAGCTTGGACCCAGCCCCTTGTCCTGTCGCTGGCCATCACACAGAAGAGCCTGGCTCCATCCTCCTGACACTCACCATTAATTTAAGTATTTAATCTGATAAAACCTAAAGGCTCCAAACCTCCCCTCACACTCCACCCACTAAATACAAAGCACCAGGAATATATCTCTTCATATGAGTTGGAGAGACATTAGAAAATTTTCACCAGTGGGTCTGGTTTGTAGTTCTGCACATCCTTAGGAAAGCCACAAAAAACCAACATCTCTTCTGTTTCACTGGATGAGGTCCTCTCCTTCTCTGAATTTCTTTAGTGAGTGATTTTTCTCCTCCCCATTACAAGGTCACAGACACAGAATAAGTTCATATCAAGCCCTGTAAATTGATAATGATGTAACTGGGATTGAAATCCACATAAGCAAGATGCCACGAGGAATGAAAGAAGCTCCCAGGAGAAAGCATTTAAAATAGTATCTTTGGGCTAGTGAAAAATCCCTTGTTATCACAATCTTATTTGCAAAAGGACTCAAGAAAAATGATGACAGATATAAAATGAATCATGAAATCTTCCATTATTTAACTTCCATTTGAAAGTGAATTAAAATGTCATGTGTAAAATCACCACAATCTGTCAATATCAGAGCCTCAGCATGTAGTTTTGTACACAGCTCAACAGAAGGCATAGCTTTTTCTCAAACCTCATTGGCAATTAACCCTTTTTTTTCTTTTCAGTTTTTCTTTTCTTTTCTTATAAGTCATGTAATATATGCTAACCCTATCTCACAGTATCAAGAGAAAAATGTGTGTGGCTAAAATATTTGCTTTTTACTCAAAATGTCAAAAAACCTAGTATAGATTTAGACTTCTGTAATTGATAAAAAGGAAAGGCTTGTTATCTTGAAATAAAGTGAANATATATAATTGGTGCTTCTGTTTCCTCCATGTTTAAAAAAAAACCAAAATGTTCAGGACATGCTCATTTGACCTAGTGATCAGGGTATATAAATCCATAGAAGGATTAATAAATATCTTAGGAACTTCTTTTTCTTGTTCCAGAGGCCTCAATGACTGTTTCAAATAGGGGGTTAAACTCAGTGTCCCAAATACATGAGAGACAGATTTTAAATATGAAATAATTTAAACAAATGTCACAATAACTTGCCTTAAATAGACATAACTTAACTTACAATCAGTTTGAAGGGCTGAATTTTGACATTTCAGTTGTGGTCTTTTTTTTCCCCCCTGTAATATGAGTATTTTTTTCATTATTATGCAAACATTAGAAATAGTTTTACTAATTATTTGAATAAGCATCCCAGAAAAGTATAAGGATGGAACTCATATTCCCAGTGACAATAATTCTGCTCATTTTGGGATCCAAGATGAATACTAATTTGACAACTTTTTCTACATTCCATCCTTGTCTATAATAACCACCTTAGCTTAGGTCAGTGGTCTTGAAGCAATATGCAGAAGTCCTAACTGATTTCAACATTTTTTATCTTCCTCAGAATTATGCATAAAATCTATATCTCTCCTGTGAGACCATCTCGAATAAATTGCATTAATTCTTGTATTTGCTGAAACTGTCTTTCTCTTGCTAAGCCACGTGCATCCAATTATGTGAAATGGGAAATGCTTTAAAATATCACATTCTGGCATGAAGTGTTTGAAAATCTTTGGGGGATGTTAGTTTGTCTTTAATAACAAGTCCCAAATTGTGCCTAGTGGGCCTCTTCTCTGAAAACAAAGATTCCAAACTGCTATTAAAAAACCTCACCAAAAACAAAACCCAGAATTATCTCATGGTTACTATCTGTCAAAAAAAGAGTAATTCTGTAACTGGGAAGAAAGAATTAAGGGTAAGAAAGCAAATTAATTCAAACGGAAAAGCTTTATCTTTAGTTTATTTCAAGAAATACAAGCTATTTTACTTTCAACCCCTCCTTTCACTACCCTTAAAATTAAGTTTCTCCTTATTTGCATGGGATTTTTTTTTAAGATTTAGAGCTATGATAATTTCTCAGAAAAAAAAAAAAGACTATTAAGACTTTCTGCCAAGCATATAAAATGCCTCTTTGTTCTGCATTGTGCTACATTTTGCCTCTGTCAGATACACCATAGAGAGTGTCAGTGGGCATTGGTGGGTTGTTTGGTGAGTACATTCTATTTTCAAAATATATTTTCTTCCTAAAGAGCCAAACAGCACTTGAATCAGCTTGTTTTATTTTGTGTCAAACAGGCATTTGCTTCTGGGTGTATGAAAAGTGCAAATTAGCAACCAAACATCAGAAGAGAGAATGAGGGAGGTCCCCATTGGGTAGGGATGGTGGGTTTGTTGTGGGTTTTTTTGGTTTATTTTTTTCCTGGGATCTGAAAATGCAGACATATCCATGGGGGAAATGAGAGGAAAAAAATATTGCAAATAACATTCACACAATTGGTCCAATTCTGTTCCTAATGGAATTCACACTGCCTTCCTTGGAAACCACAAGGGTGTTACCTTTCACTCCAGGGACAGATAGGTATGAAGCTAAGAATATTGGACTGGAAGACAGATCCTGTATTTCTAAGCTTCGTCCACAGTTATTGTAGAAGCATGTTATGATCCCTGTAATATACGTACCAAGTTCTATGTGAAAAATAATTAGGTTTTGGGGGTGTTTTTCTGCTCCTGGTACTTGTACTGCAGGGCTGTTCCAAACCCTTCCTCTTCTGATGTTTTATTAGCCTCCTTCATATTTCCATGGTAAATATACACATGGGCATCTGATTGGTTTTGGGCCAAAACTACTCTTTGATGTGAATAGTCATTCTCTTTCTGTGGTGTATGCATCCTGTTGTATTTATAGACAAGTGGGACAAAGACACAGAGCAACTCATGTGTGGCACATGTATACTTCAGCTGTCCTTCCTGTCTTATCCAAAAGCCAAAGGCAAACCCATGACAATTCCTGATTCCAGTGCAATTTCTTTCAACAATCACTGAAGCCTACGGACTTCATACATAGCACCTCTAAACCAAAATAAGAAGACAAACATACCCAGCTCAGAACAAATATGATACTTCATCTGGGGTCACTCAAAGCCACTATACAGCCATGGGAAAAGGACAAATGCCAGGTTGTGTGGGGCTTTGGGCACCCAGGGCAAAAGGAGTGTGTCCTTGCACATGGCAGAGGGTTGGAACTACATGGACTTTGAGGTCTCTTCCAACCCAAAGCCATCTGGGATTCTATGATTTCTGTCCTTCTCTTCCTTGCTCCACCCTCAATTCTATGTATCCATCTAGTCAAACTCTTTGTATTCTCTCAATGCAAAAGAAAAGCGGACATACCATTGTTTATTCCCAAACTTTTCACCTTCATTGTTACATACTCATGTACATTTGTTTATTTTTCTTTAATAGGTTTTGATATGAAACTCACTGGTGTCATTGGAGTGTTGACTTCACTTGGCTTCAGAACAAGATCAGCAGCATGGACATTATTAAAACCTCTATGTGAAAGTAGCTCTTCA
Source organism: Heliornis fulica (assembly GCA_013399135.1). Taxonomy (NCBI): domain Eukaryota; kingdom Metazoa; phylum Chordata; class Aves; order Gruiformes; family Heliornithidae; genus Heliornis; species Heliornis fulica. The sequence goes on along the minus strand of VXBZ01012856.1, from coordinate 223,168 downwards.
ACTTCCTTACCTGACTACTGTGATTTGGAAAACTGTGAGAAAAGGTAACTGTGAAAGATGCAGGAATTCTCTGAGGAGAAGTTATGTGGAAACAAACCTGTTTTCCTTGTGCCAAGATGATGGCAGGTTTTAGCCTGATAAGAAGAATGCTTGTGAGAGATGCTAACAGAAAGCTTTTCATAACTGCACAGGGTGAAGTGAATTGCATCATTATTCGCATTTATCCTTCAATACTGCAGATACCTAACTTTCTTCTGTATGTTTGCAGTAAGGACAATAAAAACTGATTCTCTTTAAAGCTGCTGTAAACAGGTGGAAAGGCCAACCCAACAATTTAGATATTAACCCTGGATTTGGAATATGGGTAGGGTGGGCTCTGAGCTGCAAAGACTTGTGCAACATTGGGAAAATTTCTGTGATCCAGATTGGACTCTCTAAGCGTTTTAAAATATCATTTAGAGTTGATTTTATACTGCTGGGCCTCAGAAAATGATTCAGTTATTGGGCTACCAATTCAAGGCACCCTTAAAATCAATGCTGAGGGAGGTAATACACTTGGTGCTTATGTGTCAAAGAACAAGAAGGGAGGCATTGCTTCTTAAGGAGCCAGGAGCCATTGTGACAAGACTGACAGAGTCAGTGACATCACCAACAAAGTGTCAGTCTCACAGTGCTTGAGTAAGGTGAAGAAGATCTCCTCGAAAGAATATCTTGGGTTGGAAGACACCTTTAGGATCATTGAGTCCAACTACAGCCTCACCCTGCCTAGTCCAAATCTAGACCATATCCTCAAGCACATAGTCTACATGCCTTTAAAATACCTGCACCACTTTCCTGAGCAGCCTGTTCCACTTCTCAATAACTCTTCCACTAAAGAAATTCTTCCTGATAGCTAACCTAAATCTCTCCTGGTGTAATTTGAAACCATTTCCTCTTGTCCTATTGCTTGTTACCTGGGAGAAGAGACCAACCCCTACCTCTCCACAACCTCCTTACAAGTAGTTTTAAGGTCTCCCCTGAAGTCCCAGTTCCCTCAGCTGCTTCTCACAGGACTTGTGCTCCAGACCTTTCACCTTTTTTTTCTCCTTGGAGGAGAGGAGACTAGGGGTTGACCTTAGTAACGTCTAAATCTGTAAAAGGCAAGTGTCAGGAGGAAGAAGCCAGACTCTTCTCATTGATGGCCAGTGATAGGACAAGGAGCAGTGGGTCCAAGCTGCAACATAAGAAGTTCCATGTGAATGTAAGGAAAAAACATTTCATTGTGAGAGTGACAGAGCCCTGGGACAGGCTGACCACAGAGGTTGTGGAGTCTCCTTCTCTGGAGACATTCAAGACCAATCTGTACACGTTCCTGTGTGATTTAATTGAGGTGATCTTGCTCAGGCAGGGGCGTTGGACTAGATATTTTTTCGCGGTCCCTTCCAAATCCTAACGTTCTGTGATTCTGTGAATTTAACAAATGTGGTAGGGATAACCAAGTTCAATCAAGAGTCTAAATAACCAGGCAAGGCTGTGATGACAAAGCAGGTTCAAGACCAAGGTAGGAAGCCAAAGGTATGAGTCAGGTCAGTAACTGGAGAAATAGAGCACATAGTAAGGCATGGCTTGCTGGAGATAGTCTCTTCTTTTAGCCTAATTGAGTGTTTTGAGCAAATAGTCTGCACATGTTCCTCAGATTCTCAATTCAAAACGGGAATTGACAATACTAAAGAGCATCTAAAGCGTCTTACCTAACACAGGTGTTTTGATGAAAACTACAGAAAAATTGTAAGGGCTCTGTCAGGTACAGTAGTGAAGGCAGATATAGGACTAACAGATTCATCGAATCTCACTTGCTGCTAATTAATTTGAGCATGGCGTATAAAGTCACTAGACATTCTTATAATGGATTTAGTACTGTACCTGGTCCTTCTCTCCAGTACTTATGGAAAATTATAGTTTGTGTTCTATTAGGAGCATTGTATCTTATAACCATTCACAAAAAGAGACAGTGACAAAGCCATTCTGACCCCTTCTGTTTCAAGGGGTAAATATACAGAGTTAGGGCATAGAATGAAGTCACATTTCTGTGCCAAAAAGAAACAGCTGTGGTTCTAAGTATAAGAAGGGTTCTCAGTGACAGTTGATAAGAGTGATTGGCATGCTGGAAGAATTTTCATAGCAAGAAAGAATAGATGCATAAGATACGGTATAAATTTATAAAATCTTCCAATAGTTGAAAAAAAAAAACGTTAAAGGAAAATGCATTATTTGTCTTCTGGAACTTGGGGTCAGAGGACATCACTCAAAATATTTCTTAATAGACTGAACTCTTAAATATTTAAATATGGCATGACATAAAGAACACATTTCTAATTATGCCACTGAAGATTTTGCTTAGAAATAGAAGCCTGGGTAAGACATAAAGCAAAGGACATGCTACAGGGCATAAGACCACCACAGTTAATGAGATTAAGAGATAAAATATTTTGTGAAAAATTGTTCTTCAAACATCCACCACTGTAACATGGATTTCATACAGTTTCATTTGGCTGTACTCAGAGACCGGCAGATGAGTATTTAGGTTCTTTGGTTGGACCACTAATGAAAATCTTAGTGGAAGAAAATGTTTGTGCATTGTGTTCGTCCAAACTGAAATGTAAGGCGCACACTGATGATACTGGTGTCATCAAACAACTTCTCATAAATGTCAAAGAGATCAGAAAATAGTAATTAAAAAAAAGTCACTGGTATGATTTCCAAATCTAATTCTCTGGAGGATGGGACAGGAGTAGCTGTTAGTTCACCTGGCCTCCACACACACTTCAGAGGACAAAGGGTGATCTAATATGAAGCAGAAACATTTCATCCTCTCCTACTGGAAAATAGACATGAATGAACATTTTCCCCGTTAAGTAACATCAAAGACATTGACTGCCAGTAGAAGGTAGGGCTTTGAGGTGCTGCCCTTCCATACAGTGACAGGAACTGCTGACCTCATTAAGCTCTGCCCTCACAAGCAAGGAACTTCTGAGAGGTTAAGGAGACAGAGCAATAAGCACAGGTCAGTGTTACAGGAGGAAAAAAAGTAGGAGCTCTATATTAGGCAGAAAAATCTTTTATAATGAGGGCATAGCTACAGCTTAACATCTGAAGGGAATATATCTCCATGGAGAACTCCTATTCTCTGCATTCCCTTTTTCATTATCATTTTATCCATTAGTGTAATTTCTCTGTTATAGAAAATGAATGTCAGAATCCAGAATGCTTTGCTTTATTTGTACCCAAGCCAGTGCCAATCAATACCAGAAGTATTCCCAGTGCCCTGTCAATGCACTTCAACCCTACCTTGTTGAGAGTCCTTTTTAATTGACTCCAGTGAAGCAAATCCAATTTCCACATTCTCAGTCCTTGTACACACATGCTAAGACAGCTAAATTTAAAGTATTTCTGCTCAGTTTTGTGGTGTCTACTCTGACACACACGACAGAATGAGATCACCTGAATTTGCTTTATATCTTATTTTTAAGACCGTTTAATTGGAATGATTTTCTGCCATTGTTCCTGGGTGATATTAAAGTGATAACCTAGAGGAAAAAACCAAATACATTATTCTACCCCGTCATCGACTCTCTCTGAAACCACCTTCTTTACTTTTACTGCCGGATCTGATTTATATCCGAGACATAAGTGTCAATAACTTGTTTTTGATGGGCGAAATACTGCCAGAAAAAATGGATATAGTTGAACATTAGGCTATAAAGTGGGGTATGAAGTATAATTCAGATGGGCTTCATGACACTTGTCCCTCATATGACACACATTCTTTTCATTTCCAATTTCATTGGAACAAGGGGGAAAAACTGTTTCCAATCTGTCCCACCCCATAAAAATAGACCTGTGTTTAATTCTTCAGGACTTAAAATTATCCTTTAGATATTGTCAACCAATCATCCAAGGAAAACGTTCGTGGACAAAGTAATAGAGAAATCTTCTATGTGCAGAGATAGCTAAAATATTGCGGTAGATTCAGTTTTAATGACAGCACTCAAAGTATTAGGGAGAAGCTAAATGCACTTATAATAGTGGGATTGTCTGGCATATGCTTTTATTTTTTTTAGTAAATTGTGTGGTTTGGTTCATGTATTACTGCAATTTATACATATAAATGATTTAGCAAAAAGAAATCACTAATAATATTCCTGCTTTATATCTGGTGGAGGAATTGTATGCTCTGAAAGAGAGCATCTGAGTACTAGTTGACTATACATGATTATAAAATTAAAAGATATTTTTATGGATGGATGCCTTTTCTTGTGCTTGTGCTGGGCTGATGAGCAGCACCAGCAAAGCCTAGTTTTACCTTGGCTCAGCTTTAATTGTGATTTTTCACACCAGGGACAGAAAAATAGAATGACAATAGGAGTCCAAGAGCCAACTGTGGTTCAGGTCATCTAGGTGAATTCTGGACATTGTCTGAACTAGGCTACTAGTTATATCGAATGGTTTTTATAAAAGAATGGTTTGACTCAGGCACACATCACTGACTCTTCTCAGCACTGAAATCACAGTTTGGGCATTGCAGTCCTCTCTATGCTTTAATTCTGGTCCCAGATCAAATACTGATGGTGGCATAAACTTTAACAGGAGGTGAGCTAGATCACCTGGGAGCACTTCTGAAGATGCACCAATTGCATTTAATGCAACACAGAGTACAGCCATGTAAATAGTACCCATTTTCAACATCTACACCGAAAGTTAAAGAAGGACAATTAACATTAATTTTGAAAATCCATACCTACTGCATTCACTCTTTCAGGAAACTACTCTCCATTAGCAGAACACTTTAAATCAGATTATAAAGGCAAATGAAAATTTGCAATCTGGGTTTTTTCTGAAATTTCTTTTCAGGACTTCAAATTTCAAACCTTACTATGCCATTTTCAGCACTGGTAATGTGGAGTCTCAGTCAATTCTGATTTTTCAGGCTCTGTTTTTTGTAGTAGACTGCATAATTCTTTCCTTTACTCATCTGTTATGATATTAAATTTGGCATTGGTCCTTTTTTCAGCTATGAAGTAAATATTTAATAGGAGCAGAAGCACCTAAATGTGGAAGACACTAGAAGAGTTCTGTTAGTCACTTAAACTATACTGAAAATACTCAGAAGCTCTAATGTGGCTAAAAAAAAGTTGTGTAAATCTGTGTAGATTCACTAAAGACAGAGAAGCCATTACATAGAAGCTGAAAATATGGTCCCTTGAGTCAGTTGTATGCCTGATATAGCTCCACAGGAATGAATGGAGACACACCAGAGATTAATTTAAACACATTTCCACAGCTAAATAGAAAAAAAAAAAGAAAAAAAAAGAAAGCTTTATGTAGTGCCTGGTATAGCTGAGCTGAAAGATGTTATTCTTTGGAGTATTGGTTTGCAGGGTAAAGAAGAGGCTGCTGATCTGACCCTGAAGGATTCAGATCCAAGATTTTTGTCTGATTCTCAAACTCTGCAGCATCACAGGTTATAAATCAGCACAAGAACTTGGTCTTTTATCTCTTTAATTTTCAGAACCAAATTTAAACTATATGATGAAATGTAAAGAAATCTTGGTATTTTGAAAGATAGGTTACTCTGTGATTGCATGATTAAGGAAGATTTTTTTTTCTAAAAATGCTTATTTCTTCCCTTATTGACTGTCAAGACAGTCAGAAAATTGCCTTTATGTAACTTCAATTGTATATAGAATTCATGTCTTTATCATGGAGTGATAAGGAAGTTCCACTCACTGCTCTTGGTCTCCTGAAGACAGTGGTATCATAGAATCATAGAACAGTTTGCAATGGTCAGGGACATCTTCAAATACACCAGCTTTGCTCAGAGACCCATCCAACCTGGCCTTGAATGTTTCCAGGGATGGGGCATCTATCAACTCTTTGGGAAACCTGTTCCAGTGTTACATCCTTACCCTCTTTTATTTTATTAAAATCACACCTTGTTCTATTGCAACAGGCCCTACTAAAAAGACTGTCCCCATCTTTCTCATAAACTAAAACCCCTTTAAGTATTGAAAGGCTGCAATAAGGTCTTACTGGAGCCTTCTCTTCTCCAGGCTGAACAAGCCCAACTCTTGCAGCCTAACAGAGGAGAGGTGCCTCAGCTCCCTATCTTCAAGTCTTTCCTCTGGACTCATTCCATGGCTTTCCTGTAAGGGCAGCTCCAGAGTGGGACAGTGTATTCAAGGGGAGGTCTCTCAAGCATGGAGTAAATGGGTTGAATCACCTCCCCCAGCCTGGTGGTCATGCTCTTTTGATGCAACCCAGGATACAGTTGCTTACTGGACACATTGCCAGCCCGCATCCAGCTTTTCATCCACAATACACCCAAATCCTTCTCCATAGGACTGCTCTCGATCCATTCATTCTCCAGCCTGTATTGACACCAGAGTTTGCCCTGACCCAGGTTCAGGACCTGGCACTGGCCTTGTTGAACTCATGAGGTTCACATAGGCACACTTTCCCCTGGATGGCATCCTGTCTCTCAGGATGTCAACTGCACCACTCAGCTTGGTGCCATCGGCAAACTTGCTGAAGGTGCACTCAATCTCACTATGCCATCAATTATGATAAACAGTACTGGTCCCAGAATGGATGCTTGTCACCAATCTCCATCTGAACATCAAACTGTTGACCACTACTCTCTGGATGCAACAGTCCACCCAATTCCTCATCTACTAAACATCCACAAAACAGCTTGCCACATTATCAGCCAAATACAGCAATTTCAACTGAACATTAAAATCAGTTTGGTTTAGCTAATATAGTTGCAAATTGTGTGATATGATGATTCAAACTTTCACTCTTATTTGCAATTAACTAAGCTTTTTGATGACTAACATTTTTAAAAACCTAAAGCACTTATCTTTTTTCACAGTAAAATAAGCATTTGTAGAATAAAGTTCTCTTGACTTTACACTTGTTCCTTACATGGTGTACTCTCTTGGGCTTGAACCTGCCTCTGTAGGACTTCCATCGCACACTGACTTTAGGCATCTAACTTAAAAACATGTGCACCTTACCTTTATGCTACTGCTGTCATTAGCCAATGGGAAGAGATAGGATCCTTCAGAGAACAGCCAAAGCATCTAGCTTATATTTATTGAGATAATCCTTCAGAGAAATCAATTGGCCTTTTTTTGGCTTTTTTGTTTTGTTTTGTTTTGTTTTGCTTTGTTTTGTTTTGTTTTGTTTTGTTTTGTTTTTTAATTGACTTGGCTAAATCTATGCTGGTAAATCAGTTCTCTGTTCTAAACCCTGCACTGCTCACCATGTGAGTTGGCCCAAAGCAAAATCTTGTCAGGGATGAGGTTGACAATCATATCTTGGTCATGTCCTGCCCTCTTTGCTAGTGTGGATGTAGTTATGGACACTACTGAGGGACAGCTTCTTAAATTAATCACTTTAGTTAGATGGTTAATATTAGGTATGAGGAATAGTTCCACAGAAAAGCTTGACTTGTTTTCAGTGAAGATAATACAGGGGTGACTTCTGCATGCAAATATTTTAGGGAGAAATAACTAGTTAAGCTAATGGATGTTGCTTGTTGTGATGACTATAAAGTAAACACGGGTAGGAAATGAAAGAAGCTGTCTAACAACTAGAGCTGCAAGAATTAGCAGTAGAGAATGATCCTGTACCTCAATTTTCAGACACTGAATTTCTTTTTTTATGTATTTTTTTCAAATGTTTCAGATTGCTGTGTCTTCTTCCTCCAACTCATTTCCAGTGCATGCATTGTCTCAATTTCATTCAAGTGGTCCCTCCAGCTGGCTCATTGTTTTGTGGCTTTACTCCTTTGGATAAATAGAAGCAAATTGCTCCCAGGACATATTCAAGAGCAGCAAAGCCAAGCAGGTTTGGTTTTTGCTTTTGCTATTAGGCTAACTCATGCTTCCTGACTGCATATGCTGCTGTCTTGAGCTTGCTCCCAGTTCTCTGGAAGCTCTGAGCATCATCTCTTGAAAAACACATACCTCATCAGTTATCCCACATGATATCATAAGGGGTCCTGTGTCTTTTCCTACAAAATAAAATATCACAAATATTTCAGACATAACTTATTTCTATTGACAAACTCCTGTAGCTCAGAGTTGTGGACAAACCTTTTATAACCTTTCCAGCACATGGTCCTCAAAACTCCTGTCCTGAAGATATCCTTTCCTGTCCTATTCTTCAGCACGCTGCACATGCTAACTCCTGAAAAAAAGTGCATTTAGCTCCTATTCAGAATATTCTACACTACAGCCTTTTGAGAAGTCTTCCTTAGAAAGGTGCCAAGAAGATCTCTTTAGCTGAATCTGGACTATTTCAGATGACTTCTAACACTTTTATTTAGAAAATTAATTTCATTTTGTGGGTTGCTTTCGGAAAATGTTTTCCAGAATTTTTTTCAGTATTTCTGGCTAAGGAGGAAATGATTATATTGTGTGGTTCAGATGTTTCTGCAGTAAGTATGACCCAAAATTCTATAGCTGATTAAATAACTATAGAATTTCTCTGTTCTATCTTTATAAATGCTAGAAGGAAAAGAATTATTGGTATGTGAGCTTTTAGCTTGGTTGTATTGATTATTTTTTTATGTGTTAATGTGGAAGCACACATGAATGAATAATTCCTTTAAGCACACTCCTTGGGAGAGTGTGTCTGTAGTAGTTCTGAAGCTACAGGACCCATTTCAGATTACAGAGCATAAATTTTGCAAGCTGAAAGGAATAAGAGTATAAACAGATGCATCATGTGGCATATTAGAAATTATATATATATATATGAAAATAGCTTTGCATTTCAAAATGATAAGGTAGTACTGAGTATAAAGATCATTGATCTTACTGGTTTTAGTAAGGGAATAAAAAGTAGAAACTGCTATTATGAAGATGATATTATTCATATTTATGCAAGCCAGATGTTCTTCTAAATGGCTCTAATCAAGCAGATGTCAGACTGAAATTTTTAATTGAATTTTAAAGCAATCTTTCACAGTGACTTGGGGAAAAGAATAATGATTAGTCATTACATTGATTATTAAAAAAATTCCATCTCCCAGCATTTCTGTCAAAGTCTCAAAAATATCAGAGTTAAATGGAGTCTGACCTGCACACTGTGAGTGGCAGATAGAAAAATGATAATTACATACTGTCATGGTTTAACCCCAGCCGGCATCCAAGCACCATGCAGTTGCCTGCTCACTTCCCTTCCAGAGGTATGGGGGACAGAATCAGAATGAAAGTGAGAAAACTTGTGATTTGAGATAAAGACAGTTTAACACATAAAACAAAAACTACATGCAAGCAAAGCAAGACAAGGAATTTATTTCCCATTGCCCATGGGCAGGCAGGTGTTCATCCATCCCCAGGAAAGCAGTGCTCCACCATGTGTGATGGTGACTTGGGAAGACAAATAGCATCACTCTAAATGTCCCACTCTTCCTTCTTCTCCTCCCAGTTTCTTATATGCTGAATATGATGTCATGTGAAATAGAATAGACCAGAAGGTTGTGCCATCATTCAACAGGGTTTAGGCAGGATGGAGAGCTGGGCAGGGAGAAGTTGAATGAGATTTATTTATAAGACCAAGTGTAGGGTCTTGCATCTGGGGAGGAACAATCCCAGGTACCAGTAGAGGTTGGGGACTGTCCTGTTGGAGAGCAGTGTAGGTGAGCATGATCTGAGGATCCTGGTGGACAGCAGGGTGACCATGAGCCAGAAATGTGCCCTTGTAGCCAAGAAAGCCAATGGCATCCTAGGTTATATTAGAAGGGGGTGGCTCATAGGTCAAGAGAGGTCCTCCTCCCCCTCTATTCTGCCCTAGTGAGACCACACCTGGAATTTTGTGTCCAGTTCTGGGACCCTCAGTTCAGCAAGGACATAGAGCTCCTTTAAAGAGTCCAGTGCAGGTCCACCAAGATGATGGAGTGGAGCATCTTCCTTATGAGGACAGGCTGAGGGAGCTGGGTCTCTTTAGCTTGGAGAAGAGGAGACCGAGGGATTAAAGACCCTCATTAATGTCTATAAATGTGACTGACCTCATTAATGTCTATAAATATGTTAAGGGTGAGTGTCAGGAGGATGGACACTCAGGCCAGTGATAGGACAAGGAGTGATGGTTCCAAGCTGGAGCATAGTTTTCACTGTGAGGGTGACAGATCACTGGGACAGGCTGCCCACAGATGTTGTGGAGTCTCCTTCTCTGGAGACATTCAAGACCAAGCTGGACACATTCCTGTGTGTTTTAATCTAGGTGATCCTGCTCAGGCAGGGGGGTTGGACTAGATGATCTTTTGAGGTCCCTTCCAATTTATAACATTCTGTGATTCTGTGAATATCATTTTACCATTGAGGTCAGCTATACTGGCTGAGTCCCCTCCTAACTCTTTGTGCACCCACAACCCACTCACTGGTGGAGTAAGGAGCAGAAAACGCCTTGGCTCTGTGTGAGCACTGCTCAGCAGTAACTAAAACATCCCTGTGTTATCAACACTGTTCTAGTCACAAATCCAAATGACATCTGGGTAGTAGCTACCATAAAGAAATCTAACTCTATCCCAGACAGAACCAGCATATACACAAGGCAGTAACAGTTCTCTGAACAACATATGGCCCTGGTATTTCTTTCTGTTAGCTGGGAGCAGGAACAGTTTATGGTTCAGTGATCTGCTGGATAATCACAAAATAAAATAAGAGATACGATTTTTTAGAAAGAATAAGCCTCAATAACTGTGTTGAACTACAATATTGACTCCTCTGTAATCACCGTCTGTGACAAGATGTGAATGATCCCTGTGCCATACGCTGGCTCTGCCATCATGCTATCATTTACACTACTGAATGAATAAGCATTCACTTTCATATGAAAACACATTCCTTGTGCCATATTTTTCGTTTTCTTGGCAAAGAAAGTATCTAGTAGAAACCCTCAAAATTCAGGATAATAAATAAATACATAAATAACAAATAAATAACTAAATGAATGGAAATATCATTTCCAGTGGTTCACTGTGATCTTCTTTGGTGTGCAGTGAAGTAACATTAGCAATGGTCAGAGAACCATTCTACCTGCATAGAAACTTAAGGTCTTTCAGGGGCATCGCTGCAGTTATAAACATCTTCTTTAGTGTGCTGAAATGACCTTGCTTCCACTAAAATCAGAACACATCTTAGAAAACTACATCTTGTTCTGCCTCTTGTCTGAATTTAGCCATTGGAAAAAATGTCCCAAACATATTGAAAAAATATTCTGCTTTCTGCTTTAAAGCAACACACAGATAAACAGTTTCAGTGGTAATCTTGACATATGGACTATCAAAAAAAATCCCAGACTGGTAACAACCTCAAAGCCCATCTAGTCCCACCCCTTTCCATGGGCAGGGACATTTTCCACCAGCCCACGTTGCTCAAAGCTCCATCCAACCTGGCCTTGAACCCTGCCAAGGATCCAAGGGCAGCCACAGCTTTTCTGGGCAACCTGTGCCAGGGCCTCACCACCCTCACAGGGAAGAATTTCTTCCTTATATCTAAGCCTCCCCTTTCTCAGTTTAATCCCATTCCCCCTTGTCCTACCACACCATGCCCCTGTAACCTGTGCCCCTCCAGCTTTCCTGTAGTCTCTTTAGGTACTGAAAGGTGCTATAAGGTCTCCTCAAAGCCTTCTCCAGGCTGAAGTCCAATTCAGCCTGTCTTCTTAGGAGAGATGCTCCAATTCCTTATCCACTGGATAGTCCATCTATCAAATCTACATCTCCCAAATTTATTAAAAACACTGAACATGACTCTCAAAACCAGTTGCCCAAAATTTGTTTTCAATTTTATGCATTGAAAAAGCACCCCGATTTTCAAAAATGAAGTTTTCTTAAGGATCAAGAGTATAGCTCCTCAGGTATCACAGACCTTGACCTTGGAATTTTTGAATATAAAACATCCAATATAAAACAAAAGATTTTTTAAAAATATATAAGTGTTAAATACTTCGACAATTTTATCTAGCCTGTTTCTGATGAAAAGTTATAATGTTGGTGTAAATGACCTTTTGTTCTGGATGGTTAATTTACATGTTTATCACAAGTTATTTCAACTGTGTTTGTTTTGGATTTGTTTGGGTTTCTGTTAATTTTTTTATTTTTGCTGCTTTTCAAAGCATTTGCACCAGAAACTGTAAAACATTGAATAAAGAATACTACAGATTTTTAGCCTGACATTTATAACAGATAGATAGTAAGTATATTGTTTATCATATCATTCTTGAGATTGTAAAAATTACAAACAAAAGGTGAAGGGTTTTGTTTGCTTTTGTTTTGTGGCTATTTATTTCAATGCAATAACATTTGTTTCAACAGATAGTTAAAAATAATAAATGATAATCACACAAAACATCACTAAAAATGCAGATTTGTTAAGATTTGTGAATATTTTTGTTGCCCTTATATTTTTTTCCTCTGAGGTTTGCTTCTTTGAAAATCTCCACCTGATTTTTTTTCTGAAATTTTTTTGTTTGTTAAATATTCATACACACATATGAGACTATTCCTAACCTGTTGTGTGTGTATGACTAGGTGTTCATTGAACAGCAACACCACCTCTTATCATCGGAAGTAATAACTCTACTCCACTTCTGCAATACAGCAGCTGGAATGCTTAACCATAAAAAGAGGAAGATATGTCAAAGAATTTGAAATATTGTAAGGACTTAAGAATATAACATCACCAGAGAATTTGAAAATATGTTGGGAAAACTACTGTTCATTTGTCACCTCAAAATTTTTCAATATAATAAATTTCCATCAGAGTTGCTAATTACCACACAGTAGAGGTTTCATTGATATTTCTTTTTCTATGTTTCTTAAAATCTCCAATAAGCAAGACAATGATGGCCCTGATTTTAGTAGCTTCTTGCCTAGTCAATAAATGTGTTTCCTATCTTTTCTGTTAACTTTTAGAGGTAAAATCTGTATAAGATACATCAGAAAGAATTTTTTTTCAGTGTGCTGTTTGGATCCTATATGATTGTCTGAAATCTAATTGATCTTCCCTATATAACCCATTTAATCTTTTATGCTTGTTATCTATGTAATCGAGTTTTCAATGGTAATAGATTAGAATTATGAGGTTACATTGAGACATTTCAATAAAGCTGGAGTGACATTTTAATATCTGGGATACTACATCCTGAATAACAGATTCCTTAAATTTTATCATTTTTGCTGACCTTTATCAACTGATCCCACTTGGGTCCTGCTCTGGGGTCCCCAGAACAAGAAAAACCTAGAGTTGTTGGAGCATGTCCAGAGGAGGCCACAAAGATGAACAAAGGGGTGAAGCAGCTCTCCTGTGAAGACAGGTTGAGAGAGTTGGGCTGGTACATCCTGGAGAAAAGAAGGCTCTGAGGAGACCTAATTAGGGCCTACCAATACTTAAAGGGGTCCTACAGGAAAGTGGGAGAGGGACTGTTCCCCAGGGAGTGCAGTGACAGGACAAGGGGCAATGGCTTCAAGCTGAAAGAGGGCAGGGGTTGCTTAGACATTAGGAAGAAACTCTTTACTCTGAGGGTGGTGAGGCCCTGGCACAGGTTGCCCAGAGTGGTTGTGGAAGCCCCCTCCCTGGAAGTGTTTAAGGCCAGGTTGGATGAGTCTTTGGGCAACCTGGTCTAGTGAAGGTGTCCCTGCCCATGGCAGGGTGTGGAACTTTATGATCTTTCAAGGTCCCTTCCAACCCAAAGCATTCCATGATTTCTATGATACCTTTGGTACTAGCATTGGTGGGATTTCTACATCCCTGTATTTCTGCTCGAGATGATGGAAAAATCCCCCTGCCAGCATGTATTGCAAATATAGAATATATATTGAGAACTTTCATGCATATCCATATATTTAGATATAAGTATTTTTTCACATTTATGGATTGTTGTATACAAATATTTGAACATAAACATGTGCATCTCCACATCATCTCAAAAGTCAAATATAGAAATCATTTCAGCCCTTCAAAGTTTTCATAAAATGGTTCCTAAGTCTACAGAAGCAATATAATGTTCTTAAGTTGTTTAGAATTTCTTTCTTGATTCTAAATTTAAAACTAGGCTTTTGGGGCACAGGCTGTACTTTCTCTGGGGCTGTAATTGTCATGTACATATTAATATATGCAAATAAAATTGGAGTTTCAACAGCCACTATTCCTCCAAAGGTTACATTCTCTAATTAGAGCCAAGCAATTAGTTCTAAAAGTTTCCTTTTTTTTTTTTTTCCAGAAGTCTTGCATTTCCTTAAAAGTGAAATTATATTTCAGGAATTCTTTTTTTGTTTCAAGATATGAAATAATTACAATTGTACCTTCATTTCATCTTGCCCACTAATTGCCCTCTTTTAACACACATCTTTTCAAATGGTGCCTCTTTGAGATTTTATAACTGTCTCATATGTACATGAGTATAGGTGCAATGTTAGAACAAATTGAACTGTTCTTTGTCATTCTGACACATTAAATCCCTTGTTGCTGACTGATGTGACTAGGGAGTCAGCAATAACTGTCTCTAGGCTTAATCTTTCTTTTTTTTTTTTCAATAAAAAAATCTCAGTTTGAAGTAGGAAGAGTGTGACCCACTGATTGCACTCAGCGATGGATGAATAGCTGAACTTTCTTCTTCTCGAATGGGATGTTAAATATTAAAATAAACTGCATTTGACCTTAGCATGACTTTTTGATTTCTTCTTGTAAATGGAAGAATCAACAATGATCAAATAAAAGAGGTCAGACAGTGAGAACAGCAAAGCGATTCATGTAACTTTGAATGATTCATGGTACATGATCATTTTTATCATAAAAAAAGAGTAAACAAATCAATGCAACATGCCTGTCAGTTTGTTGTCTGAAATGAGTACCCGCATCCACAACATATAACTGGAGGCAAAAAGAGTCTATTCTCCCGGCATCTCCCTACAGGGAGATACAGGCAACTCCAGAGGGTAAGTCACCACCCTCAAGATACACGTTTCCCTCCACATGCTTGTCTCTTTCTCCACTGACTATTTTGGGAGCTCATAATCAGCAGGGTTGTGATTTAGATACCTCAGTTAACTACCTAAAAATACCAAATGCCCCAGCAAAGGAATAGAAGAGACTTCCCTGTGTGGCACTTAACAGCTCTCCATTTTCAGGAATCAGTAGGCAATAGATGGGGGCTTTAATCCACTTCCTCACCTCATGCACAAACTGGGTGAATTAGGTCAGTAGAGTTCACTCTCCCAGCTGTTTCCCATTTCCTGGTAGCATAAAGAGAGATATACTGACCAAAACAGGGTAAGGAAGAAAGTATTTGGAAGTGTCCAAAGAGAGATGCTACAGGGTTAAGGTAATGAAGATGATGATCCTGCTTGGGCAGGGGTGTTGGACTGGATGATTTTTCGAGGTCGCTTCCAGCTCCTAATATTCTGTGATTCTGTGATATATAGACAAATATGCCAAGGACTTGTCAAGTTGCACTAGGCTAGAAAGAGCACCCACATGTATACTGAAATCTGAAGTTGCAGCAGAAGGAAGTTACCTAAGGGATCTAGAAAGAGCTGGGGAGACTGGGAGCCCTTGAGGACCAGAAAGGATGGGAGCCTAGGGAGAAAGAATCCAGCATTGCCAAAATGTCTTACTACTTCTGTTCAGAGATATGTTGACACTCAGAGAGGGCTGGGGACAGTATTGTAATTAGCCTTTCTTTCCCCTGTTTTTCCTTAGGGAGAGGCATAGAAGAAGAGGAAATGAAGGAAAGAAATAAAATCCAACATGTTCTTTTAAGTTTATGTACCATCCCTTGCTTAGGACTGTGCCTTAAGGCACAGTATAGCCCATACTGATTATTACAACAACATTAAACTTATTTCCACTCCCAGGAAAATCCTACATTTATACATATGCATACATATCAGACATGACAGTGACTGTAATCTTTTAAGAAATGCAGAGAAATAGCTACTGCAAGCACCATCAGGCACTCATCACTCCATAAGCCAGCAAAGGTGGCAGTATCAAACTCAACAAGAGCTATGGATCCATTTACCTCACCCTTTGAATAGGGACATAAGCCCTGCCTTAGATGGTAGATGATGTTCACAATCTAAGGCTTTATATCCTTGAAACCTAAGTTGATCATTCAGTAGGCTGTCAGAGAAAACAAAAGATAAATACATCTCTGAAAGATCCTTAAATATTATGTGCTTAAATTATTTTAAAAATATAGAAAATGCTGAACAGCTTTATTGCGTTAATTGCAGTTTTTTTGGGGGGAGATCATTTTCTCATGCATAGTAGCATTTACTTGCACAGTGCCATAGAGAAAGCACCAAGATCACAGTCCTTCAACATATTTTTTCCTAATAATTACAGGAATTATCCTCTACAAGAGGATATTCCAGGAACAATCTCACTGTGAGAGGAAAGTACTCTGGTTTTAAGCACTACATTGTTGTTTACCAACACATTGTACATTCACTAGTAAAAGAGGGATCTACAAATAAGAGAATAAATATCTCTCTCTGTCAAGATGGCTCTTCAGCAAGGCTTTAAATTCTTCTTCCTAACCAGGTGACTTCATGAGAGAGGTTAATGCTACAGTCATTGCTCTCTAGAAGACATTCATGTATTTGGAAGACTGTCAGTAGCTGACAAAGCATAGAGAAACAGCCTTGGCTGCAGCTACAATGTTGATTTTAGAGCCACAGTTTATTTGTCACCTCCCTATCCTGTAAGAATTGCTTTTCTGCACACTCGAGAGTAACATATCTGAAAGTCATGCAACCAGATGCACTTCTAAGAGCCAGGAGCTGAAGCATCTTCATGAAGCAATGGCTCCTACCTCTTCCCTGGGTCAACAGCCATCAGGAGTTCCTGTCCTGTAGTCATGGTACCACTTCACATCTGCTCAGCAACTTCTTGACTTTTGTAAGACACAGCAACTTCCAAACTCTAACATTGACTTCCAGAGTGCTTAGTCTTTAGTTTTGGAAAGAAAGCTATAAAGATCTCACCTTCTTATAAAGATTCTCAATCCTTAATCTCCAGCTAAGTGCACATGAACCAACACTCAGCTGACATAGTCCCCAAAACTATGATGCATCAACCATGAACCTGCTGATGCCAACTGGGGCAAGGAATGGATTACATGGTCTCTTGGGATATCTCCCAGTCTTGTTTTCTACACCTTTATGAAAGGAGCAACAGGAGATGGGTTCATTCAGTTCAGCCACATGGGATCTTCCCTCATCAGGTTTCTGTGGAGCCAAGGTGTGGTATAAGGCTGTCATCCCTTTCGGTAATACACAAGGGGCAGGGACAAGGCAAACACCATCTGCTCTTTCTCCTTGGCACTGTATCTTCACAGGCTCTGGGAGGTGCATTTGTACCTCCATGTGGAGTTAAATCAAGATCTCACTCATCAAAGATATTGTAATACTCGGCCAGAAATCTAATATAAATGTCAAGCAGTTGTTCTCTGAAATATCATAGGCATTGTTTTCCATATTGCTGTATTTACCTTTCTCATGTGAATTTAGTTAGGAATGGTTAAAAAGTATTCCAAAAGAACATAGGAGAATGCTGACTGGACAAAATGAAACTTTCTTCAAGAACATGACAATTTTGTTCAAATTTTTTCAGAGGAAAGTATTCAAATGTTGGCTTCATGAGAAAAGGTCAGGTTCTTTCTCTTTCACATTGTCATGCGTCACAGATAATGTGTAAGCATGCACAGAAAAAATGCAATATAAATTAAAAAAGAACAGGATCAGCATGAAAACCTCAGAAGTTCTCAAAATAATATAATTTAAATATATTTTCTTTTAAAACCTAGCAAATTTCAGAATCTAAGAATTTCTCACACAGTTAAAAAAATATTTTTTTTTCCATAAAGTGATGAAACTCAATATATCAGACTGAAATTCTGCAAATGTAACGTGTGGCTGTGAAGGTCATACACATTTTTTCCCAGTATTAAGCTAGAGAAATCCTTCTAAAACTTGCTCAAGTTCTTCAAACCTAGACTCTGGATGCATAAAATAATATTTCAAACCCAAAGCCGCTATTTGTCTGTTCAGGTCTTGAAAGAGACTATGGTATTTCTCAGGTTATTTAAGCATTTCTGAAGATCCTTGAATTTTACTTTTGTGCACGATCAGAGATGTTCCTGTCTGATTGCTTTGATACCACCCTCACAGCAACATCCCCCGAGGCAGTTAAACTGGCAGATGTTTTCAGATTACCAGTTTACCAACTCAGACACTTCATTAAGTAGAGATGCAGACACTTTCTATTGAGAAGAGTGACAATATCCATCTTTCACATTATAACCCAATAGTTAGGGCAGAAACACATGTGGGAAAGAGGGCTGCCTTCCTTCTCAAGGACAAAAAAATTCATTTACTCTTCAGTCAGAAGATAAGCCATATCATCTGGTGGGTTCAATCTGCTGCTACCTGAGCTTGTTTTTATTTCATATGGTGACTTTTGCAATGATGTTTGATGTAAAAACAGAAACACCAGGTTCTTTTAGTGAGCTCTCATTGGAGACTAATAAGCTGCATGACTGACCTCAAGCCAAGAAAGGAAGAAAACCCATTTGCTACTTTAGTAGGAAGACTATCTGTAACAGGTTATGATATAAAAGGTGGGTGGAAGCATCTTTAAATTAAAGACACCACTGTCCTTACAAACACTGAAAAAAAGGAATCTCTCTGGAAAAGACTGAACTGTAAGAGAAATTGCTTGACTTGTAGTAATAGGAAAAGTGAGGATGGTTTTAAATTGGAAGGAGGTAGATTTAGATTGGATATTAGGAAAACAATCTTCACACTGAGGGTGGTAAGACACTGGAACAGATTGCCCAGGTAAGTGGTAGCTACCCCCTCCCCCCTTCCTGCCCACCCCACCTCCCACCCCTCCCCTTGCCCTGAGGTGTTCAAGACCAGGTTGGACTTGAGCAGCCTGGTCTAGTGAGAGATGTCCCTGCCCATGACAGGGGGTTGGAGCTTGAAGATCTTTGAGACCCTTCCAGCCCAAACCATTCTGTGGTTCTATGATTCTATGACTGCAGTGCTGTACAGCTGCCAAGCTCTGGAGACCAGCAGGATCTCAGATAAACCCTTGAACATCCAACCACCTTCTTACCAAGAGATAACGCTATGTGTAGGTTTTCATGCCTGATGTGCCCAAACTTGTCTAATCAATAAAAAGCTAACTTCATCAAAGGGACATAGTTATGGAGTGTGTTGCACACTCAATACCAACAAGACAGGGGTCATGTTATATTGGACCTAATCATTCTCCAGGTGCCTTCAGCTGCTCACTCTTTGGTTCACTCTACCTGTAGCGATACGGGAAATCCATTCAGTTGGTTGCATAATACAAATGAAATCTAACCTCAGTGTTAGTTCAGAGTGTATTGCTTCCCATGGTGGGTACCTTTAGAGCAGTGGGGTTATTTCTCTAGTTGTGCTGCTCATGTTCTGTGGTACTAGAAACTTCAGTAGAGTTCTTCTCATTTACATTGTATTGTAGGAGTTTAAAGCCTCTTTGAAGAAGTGAGGCTAGAGAAAGGAATTGGAAGATGAGAGAATGGACAAGAGAGTGTATCAGCCCTTTCATTCTTCAGATTTGAAGGACATGTCAGATCAGTATTCAGCAGAGCCAAAATAGTCACAGTTTTTTGGATCCACGTATGAATTACGAATCATACAGAGATTCCACTCCCCGCTCCTACCCAGTGACTAAGAGACAGACTTCGGGGGTCTGATATTAAACTGGGGTAAATTATCTTAGTTTCTCTGACAGCAATGAAGGTGACAGTTTACACAAGCTGCTCACAGATGTCCATCGCTTGCAAACACTGCCATTGTAAGCCAAATTTTAACGGGTGACCTATTGATTAAAGGCTTATGTTTCTACTGTTCCTAATCCCTCTATCAAAACTGCTTTGAAGAGTTCTTTTTGAAGCATGCAATGTTAGTCTCCAGTAAAAAGAAGGCTAGTCTTTAAAAAGGAGCTGTTAGTGATCCTGTAAAAATTTCCATTTCAGCAATTTTGCCTCATTAAACTTCTTTGGGTCTTACCAAAACATAAGTTACAGTAGATCATGACAGCAATGCTGAGGACCAGCTTAGAAATTGTGTGAGATCTTTGACCAGAAAGCTCCTGAATTGGTTTCACTCCTATTAAACCAACGGATATGTCTTTGTGTCTGCAGGAGACGTTTTGTTCCTCTTGACTGTTGTATGTTGTGGAACCCCCGCTGAGGCATTCTGTCCCATTTTATTGTTTACAGTTTACGTGTTGCTACTGGGCTGTCAGTTGGAAGCATGAGGTGGGTTAGACTGTATTGTCATGCAAATGACATCCACATTTACATATCACCCCAGACTAATATTCATTGTGATGTCTCAATAAGGTTGTCTTTGATGGATAATAATTTTTCCAAGACTACAGTCTTCTTTGAATGTGCAAATTAAAGAGAAGCCCCATTAATAGGATTTTAATAGTCTTTAAATGCTGTCAACTGTTCAGCTGCATTGTGGTGTTTCAGGGTCAGACTCTGCCATCCAGACTTATGTTGGCCACTAATGTTGACTGCTCTGCAAATAACCTACTTACAGATAAAAACCTATTACTCAGAGAGAGCCAAGGTACTAGAACCTGATGTTACTAGAAACAAATGCTGGAGAAGTACAGAAAATTTTGGTGAATTTTTCAATTACAAATATTTAATTTAAGTAATAACAGCCATGAACTCACAAAAAAAAAGTTCCATTAATAGATTATCTTCATTATCTACTTAAAGTTATAATGTATGAACAGAAGACACCACTAAGGGTGTACCCCTACAAGGTCTGACCCAAATATTCAAACACTGAGATGAATGGAAAGTACTCATAGGGCCTACAGGTCCAAGCTGGAGCATAGGAAGTTCCAGGTGAATGTAAGGAAAAACATTTTCACTGTGAGAATGACAGAGCCCTGGGACAGGCTGCCCAGAGGGGTTGCTGAGTCTCCTTCTCTGAAGACATTCAAAACCTGCCTGGACATGTTTCTGTGTGATTTAATCTAGGTGATCCTGCTCAGGCAGGGGAGTTGGACTGGATGATCTTTTGAGGTCCCTTCTAACTCCTGACGTTCTGTGATTCTGTGATCTAGTGGCTAAAAATTCTGATTATAAGCAGAAGAGAAAAAAATAGAGCAAACAATCCCTAAGATATTTCTCATCCTTTATCCTGCTTGATTGCTTTCTGTCTGACTATAAAGGGATCCTAAGGTAATGTGCTCAGAATTAGCTGTCTACATTGCAGATACACTTAAGAGAAATGGACCTCCCCTGTGATACCCTTTCAAGACCTTCAGCCTAGCAGTGTCCTATCTTCTTATAACAGCAAATTCTCAATATGTTCATTGGAGCCTGAACCTTTGCAGAACTCTTCTGCAAATGTAGATCTTTCCCAGGTATCATGTAAGAGTTTGCAACCTCTGCCTTTCAAGTCATCAAGGATCTTCAGGTCTAGCAGTTTTGGAATCTTAAAGGAGTCTTAGGGATAAACAACCCTGTCCAGCTGAGTTAATCATAATTTATCAAGATCCAGTGACTGTTAGCTTTCCAATAACTAAATACTAATTTATGTGCATATGAGATAGCGTGGTTTATTTCCCATTTAGAGGTTAAACTTCAAGCCTAGCACCTAACCTAAATAGTTATTTTTGTTCCTAGGCCAGTTCAAGGTGTGAGACAGGCATATCATGTTACCTACATCGAGATGAAAAAAATTCTTTTCTGATAATACTCATCCCCTTCTCTGGCAAGAAATTTAACTTTTAGATAAGTGTATGTGACTAACTAACATATATCAGTGCATGTGATAATATTAATAAGTAAAGATGCTTATTATTAAATGCTTATGCTGGGCAAGAGGTAATCCCTATTTCTTTGCCCCTTCCTTCCCAGAAACCCTAGAAATTAGATGTTATCTGAGAGAATTGTATTATAGTTCCTGAGAGCTAGATGAGATGCATTGCACTGCCTCTAGCCTAGCAAAGAAATAGAGATTTCTCTGGAAGGATTAAGGATGTGTTATGTGCTCTCCCCATGCAGCAGCAATGACTGCCAGCTGGATGAAATCCTGCCCTTGTGAAAGAGAGAGATGAAGTTATTCTGGATTTGCAGAGCATGAGGATTTCAGCTATTAATTGATCAGTGGTGAACTGAGAAAGTAGGAGCAGATAATTCTGGGTGCATGTAACTGGTGAAAGAAACAAGCAAAACATACAGCTTTTGATATAGCTTTATCAATTACAATACTAACTTATTATTTTCCTTGGCTTCATTAATCCATAACTAATTTGACTGGGTTCCAAGTTTGCTCTCTTTCATTCCCAATTAACCCAGTGGCAATTATCACTGGCTCTAATATCTAAGAAGTCTCTTTTACCTCTTGAAAGAATCTTTTGAAATTAGAAAATGCCAAACCAGCTAATGTTTTATTTAAGCATAGAAAATGAACTTTAGGTTATTCCCTTTGCCATAGGTTAACTAATTATTTATGAAAAAGGGAACGAGGTGGAGAAAAAAAGAAGGAAAGGAAGATTAACATCCAAAACCATCTCAGTTGGGCAATCCAAACTTGTATGTCAAAGCATTTGTTTGTTTCCATTTTCTGGGCTTGAAATGTACTCTCAGTAATTATCATTGTTAACTTCTGGTCAATATATTTACATTAGTATTAATAAATTTACATTTATACTAATAAAGGTAACATTCTCTGTCCCTAAGAGTTCCCAGTATAGTCTGACCATGTCCCTGCTATTGACATAAACGGCTGACTGCAAACTGCTTGTTGGGAGGGGTTCTCCATTCATTGTCATTCCCAGCACTCTCAGGAATTTCCAGGCCAGTGTCACTTGGTCCAGACCAAAAGTGTACTAGTGGCTGTGCTAACAGATCTTGTACCTGACACTAGTGATGGGAAACCTATAGAAAAATCTTAGGAACTTTCACATAGGAATAGGGGTAGGGGAGGGGACTTTTGTTAGATTAGGTTTAAAGATAATTAAGAAAGTTTATTTTAGTGAAGGATTTATATTATCAAATGAAATATAGAGAACATTTTTAGCTAAAAGTGTTAAATCAAGTAAAGGTAGACAGTAGAGGGCCAACGGATGTTTTTTCTTAAGCAGGATATAGATAATGATGATAATGATGAACATATAAATAGAGCAAAAGGCATCAATAAATCATGTAGAAGAATGTGCATACAAATAGGACAAAAGGCATCAGGAAATAATGAACAAGGCAGGAACAAGATAACAAAAACTACAGAGGCATGAAAGATAAATGTGAAGCAATTAACCAAAATAAAACAGAAACAACTAGAACAGACTGACCTTTCTGTTGCCAGCTCAATATTCCATACCAAAGGTGAAAAGGATAGCACGAAGAAGGCTTGGGTCTTCCTACCAGAGATTCCAGCCCACAACCACCGGATAACTTTGCACAAATGCCAGAGAGAGGGCATGAAACACCATAACTGTTTTGAATAACCTAATCTTTTCAATGAAATCTGATGTATATACATAACTTTGAATAATAAATATCCAGCTGTTAGTTGAAGTGGTGTGCAAGAGAGGTGCTAGTCACTTGCACCCCAGTGCTGCAATAAACGTACCCACTTTATAACTCTTTATGAGCTGTAGAGTTTGTTTCCACAAATCATAACCACAATCAAATTTCAGTGTTTGTTCCCAAGTGCTAGAGGTGTTTAGTTACTTACAAAGTCATAATGGATGTACCTGATGCTGACATAATGCTGTATTTAGAATTTGGCCTGATTTCTCTCAGGACATCATTGAAATTCCCAGAATCGCAGAATGTTAAGAGTTGGATGGGATCTTGAAAGATCATCTAGTCCAACCGCCCCACCCAAGCAGGATCACCTAGAATAAATCACACAGGAACAAACACAGATTGGTCTTGAATGTCTCCAGAGAAGGAGACTCCACAACGTCTCTGGGCAGCCTGTCCCAGTGATCTGTCACCCTCACAGTGAGGGTGAGAACTCTTACTACTGCGTCACAAACTCTCCTTGCTGCTATAGCAATCTAACCTACATCTCTTGAAGACATTAGTTTCTTAAGTTGTTTCTTGCCAGAAGCTGGAGATTGGTGCCCCCGCAGTCCTGCTGCCAAAAGGCAGTATGTCAGTATATCCTGATCTGCGTCACAGCTAAGTCAATCCAATGCTCTAAAAAGTGTCATTATTGCTATTTATATGGAGGAGAATTAGGTTGTACTGATGCAGGTGAGTAGTATTCACACAGCCCTTTCCACTATCTGTAAGTAAGAGAATTAACCTCCAGTTAGGATCACTAACAGTACAGCCCATAGGCAACAGGGCTTAAAATTGCATTTATTATACATGAAGTGAACACAAGTCTACAGTTGGCATGTGAGAGCCTATGTGATTTATGAGGGTTTAGTTTTCTTCCTCTAGGATCACAGCTCTTTCCATGTCTAAGTAGAAAGAGTCATTTGAAAATATGAGTAATTTCATGCCAGAAAAAAATTGACTTAACCTCTTCAATGTTTACACCACAGTGAATGTTACAGAGTAAAAAGAATAAAATTTAAAGAAAAATAAAAGTCTCGAGCATATCATATGCTGCAATAGAAAGGAAGATTTATGGAAACTACCTGTTTTACTCAAGTCATGCAGAGGGAATGCATTGATATTGCAAGGAAAAGACTGAACATTTCTTTCAGCAACAAGTTGCCATTCATCTCTGCTGAAAGGGATGTGACTAATGTATCTCACTGTCATGGGCTAGTTTCTTCCCATAAGGAAAGAAGAATCAGGAAAAAAATCCATCCTCTATTTTGGGGGTCAGTAGAAGAGTAATTAGGCAGAGCAAAACAACATCATCCTTTGCACTGTTTTCCTGGTATAGTTACTTGCAAAGTCTTGAGAACTTGAATCAATGACCTAAATTCTAGCCACTTCTGTCAGGTTTAGTGATGTGGGCCATCATCAAGTCCTTAAATACTATGAAGTAGTAAGTACACAAGCTAAAATGCATTTTCAGCTCCATATATGCACCACAGAAGTATCATCTATTTTCTCAGTTCGTTTATCCTCTAGGTGGTGTTAGCTAGGAATATCTGGGGTACCAATATGTACTAGTTTGAGTACAATCCACTTGCAGTTTAACTACATATGGCCCCTTGAAAGGAACAGCATTCCCTAGTGATGGGAAAAAAGACAATACGCTGTTTTCTGGAATAAGTTTAGATTATTTCAAATCTTAATGTTTATTATTTTTGCATAGAAAACAAGCTCTTTCTTTGAGGAGAACAGAACTATCAGGGAAAAATTGTTCACAACAAAGTATTTCTTCATATATGTATATATTTCTTGGGTTTAAGTCTGAAATGTATTTGGGTAACAGTTCTGTTAAGTATCAATGTCACGATGACAAAGGTACGGGAGCCAAGCAAAGCCTCCTTAGAGAGAGTTTCAAAGTGGTGTGTTCTCTCCCCAGAGTAGCTTTCTGAATCCATGTCCCCTTCTTGTACTGCTCCCACTAACTAGGTCTAAACTGTATTTCAGGCTCAGAGAGCTAGGAGAACCATGTGGACACGTGTAGACACGCTACAGGCATCCTTCAGGCAGCAATCCACAGCATTAGAGCTGGGTCAGACAGCATGCTCTGTCTGACGTGGCTTCCTGCCTTACACCCTCAGGCAAACCTCTGAAATTTCTTCTCTCTCAGGGTTTGAGGCACCTGAAACAGGTCAAGTGCGAGGAGAGGAAAGCAGGAGATCATCTGTCTGGGGAGAAGCCACAGAGCTAAGCTACAAACAGGGAGGTGTGCATTAAAGGGGATACCTGGAGGACAAGGTCCCACCATGTTCCAGTTTGTCCCAGATTGTGTGGCACATGGTGGTGGCTTCTGCCTTCAATCCTTGACCCTACAAGCCAGACAATGTTTCTCATATCACTGGTCAAGCTGACTACCAAATAGTACACTAGCCATGGAGCAAAAGGGACATGTTGTGCCATGATGCTAATAAGCAGTGGAGAACATTCATCAGAAAATAAATGGAAGTTTGAGTCAGGCCTGAAGAGATATAAATATCAGAAGTATATTCAGACAACTTGTTGTTCCATAACAAACGGTCTTGACAAATAAAGCACAATCTAAGACTATATGAAATTCTTTTTCAATGTAGTTCAGTAGAAAAAATTCTTACCAAATAATTTCAACTTTCTCATTTTTATTTTCTGGGAATTATACACTAAAATGATGTCTGCAGTTAAGCTTATTAATTCTGAAATTGTAAATATACAGTTTCTAATGTTGTCTCTTTTTGCGTCCTAGCAGATAGAGACACATTTTAGCACTGTGTTTGCATGCATACATTTTGTGTACATTTTGCTTTAATATTGTTATTTTCAAATGTGAAATTCCAATTACTCAGAAAATTCATAATTCATATTTCATGCACTTTTTTGTGATTTTTCATCTCAGCAACATAATCGTAGCTGTTGAGCACTATGAGTTAAGACAGTATTAATGCACATATTTACAATTTTAAAATATTTTTATTTTTTAATATCCCATTATGGAAGAAATGGTAACAATTGTCTATATAGAATCATAGAATCATTAAGGTTGGAGAAGACCTTCAAGCTCATCAGGTCTATCTGTTAGCCCTTGACCACTGTAACCACTAAACCATCTCCTGAGGTTCCTCATCTACCTGTATTTTAAATACCCCCAGAGACAACTCCACCGCCTCCCTGGGCAGTCTATTCCAATGCTTCACCACTCTTGGTGAATACATTTTTACTGATTCCTAATCTTTAATATCCAATCTATGATAGCCGATCCAACTCCTAATATCCAACATCTATATACATATTATACTGTAGCTTCATGACAGAAAATCACTGGCAACCATGAAACTGTGATGAATTCCCTTTCTCTCCTCATGGCCATTGATTTCCACCTCTTTACTAAAGCCTATCTTCTCTTCAGATAAATCAGCTCTAATGTTCTTGGTCCTACACTTCAAAGAGCAAGACCTATCCATACATCCTCTTGGGCTGTATTTTTTTTCTGGCTTAAGAGATAAATCTTTTCAATGAGGACATGCAGGACCATGAAGCCAGAAGAAAATGACAGAGAATATCAAGTTTGGGATCACCCCTTTCAGAAAGCAGCAATGTGTAATATCATCATCTTTTCTGTGCTTTTTCATCTAAATGTTCCCATGAAAATGCAGCAGGTGGAGAATAGGGACAAATTCCTGGATGGTTGGGTCTTTAAAAGAGAGATTGTCTATGAATCATGAAATCAACCACCTTGGACTGAACTTTAATCTCAAAATGGTCCTTTGGCTTTAATAGGGTTATTCTAGTCCTAGGAATGGAACAGGGCAGAACCCACCCTCTGCCCCTGAAGTCAAATGCTCTATTTGGGCTACATTTTCAGTAGCATAATTTTATTTTTTTTAAAATGCTTACAGACTCACTTAATTTTTATTCTCTGTTTCTTTTTTTTTTTTACAGAAAGATTATTATGTGTTAGTAGAATTATTTTGATGAATAATTTTCAGACATTTGGTTGCTCATGAGCTGTTTGCTGGAACTATTTGATGTTTGTTATTCAAGTTGTATGATTAGCTGTGCAAGTCATGCATAATTCTTTCTGATTCGAAGATTATATTTTTTAAAGTAGATGATGAATAATGATGTCTCTTACAAATGTTTGGAAGAATATTGTGTTGTACTAATATTTGTGAGAAGATCAGGATTCATGAAAGATTAGACAAATGCTCTTTCTGCATCCATCTGAGCACTCATAAACTATGACTTTTTGTATATTGTCTCTGCAGCTTCCAGTACCTTCAGACTTTTGTTCTTGATACCCCATGATGGTTTATTCTAGGCTCTGCCACAGCAAAAATGGTAAAAAAAAATAAGGAAAAAGGTATAACAAACATTTCTTAAAAAATTAATAATATTTTATTTTATCCTTATGGAAATATCCACAAACTGCAGTTTTACGTATTTCCATGTCTCTATTGTTTTGTGGTGAGTTTGATTGCTTAGTTTTATGAATAGTTTCTTCCTTTAATTGGAACAGCTCGATACTGGACCAGCCACAAAGGTTTACTAATTAACTGTATTTTCCCGCACTATTTACTCTCCTTTGATTTTTCTCCCACTAAGACTTCTGTAAAGGAAAAAAAGAGAAAATATTAGAAACATATTTCAGCCAAGTTTCTTTTTATTCTTTATGTTGTGTTTCTTTTATTTCATGGTCTCATAAGTCTCAAAGGGAAAAGCATTTTTGATACTATCAGAATTAACCCCTGAAATAAGAAATAATAAATAAAGGAGCCAACAGTTTCCCAATTAACTTGAGAGCCTTTGAATTCTCCCATCTATCAGTGTTACTTTGGTGGCACATTTGGTGGTTGCAAGGACTTTGACAAAGTTGAATGTGCAGTCCCCAGGAAACAAGAATGCATCTGCATTGCCATTTCATGAAAGGGAAGAAGGAAGTTAAAAGGAGATCTTGTCAGTCAGTGAAATGAGTGTTTCATGCTTAGGATTTGGAACACTCTACTTCAAAATATGGTTTTTCTCACAACCTAGTGTAGGGAACTGTGTTGAAAAGATTACAAGACTCTGTTGGTTGTTTGTCTCAACATTGCTGAAGCACACCGACACCCTATCACTCCTATCAACAACAAAACAAAGGTCAGAAGCAGGTGTCAGACCTCCAGACCAGATTATTCCTGCATTCCTATGCAAAGCTGATTAAGCCACCGACTACCACCACTATCATCAGACTATCACCACTCCCTGTGCATGCAGACCTGGGGGTCGGAGGTCGGGAAACAGAGGGGTCTGGAGACCACCCAGTAACAGTATTGGGAGTGCACACCACTGTGGAGTGGTGGGTAGGATTGAACAAAATAACTATGGATTCCTGGACATACCAATAAAAGACCAGAAGTGACCAACATTGGATGGAATATTCCCCCACTGGACCTGAAGACATCAGAGTGACAGGACACTGCAGCTCCGTGGTGGTAGCTATTGTAATCTCTCTCTCTCTCTCTCTCTCTTTTCCATTCTTTTCCCTCTTTCTTTATCCCCTTTCTTGTGCACTTTTTGTGGACCATATAAAGTGACTCAACACTTGACTTAATTTTGAGTCTTAATTCTGTTCCCGAGAATTGCAAAAGCCTGGTCACAATAAAACACCTAATGGGACATCACTCGGGGGTTAAGCCCAGCCACCCCCAACCACCCAGAGCAATCTGAGGCTGGTTGGAATGCAAGGGTGTTTAACCTCTGCCAAATTGGTCTGTCTGGTTGTGGATTGTAACTCCTAGCATAATCATCACACCACAAGCTATGATGGAGTACAAAAGCTCCAAGAGTAAGAAGATGCTGGAGCAATAGAAATTGGCATATCCAAATTTAAGGCTCAGTTTAATGATACCTGTCAGATTTAGCAAGACCTAAACTGAAACCAAAGGACTTAAAATTAATATTCCAGGAGCATATCCCCATTCCGCTGCCTCTGGGAAAAGAACAGCAAGCTGCAGCCCGTGACTACAGCTGACAGTTAAACTGGCAAATTCCTCAGTCACAGCAACTAAACTTGACAGGGATCATCAGTCAGAGTCTTTAGCAAGTCCACTTTTTCCCTTCTTCAGAGAGGAACTCATGCTGTCCCCTTGCTTGCTACAGTTTGAACCTCTATCACATCGCTTTCACCACCCAAACTACTGGAGACTTCCAGGTAATTTTTTTTTCCTTCCCTTGCTTCCCTCTTCTGTCAAACCACCACAGTTTCTATTTTACATTGGGAACAACTTAAAAATGTAGTCTACACCAAGAGAAGTTCTTACCTTTTTTTTTTCTCCTCATTTCCCCTAAATCAAAACATTTCCACAAACATTAGCAGAGCTTAGGAGATAAAAAAGAAATAATAATTCTGGCTTATAGTTTTAAGCAATAAACTCTCCTAACTCTCACTATTCAATCTTAAATCAATTGATTTGAACAAAAATTAAATAAAACTCTTGAAAAGCTGCATTCCAACCCTTGATTTGTGAGAGAATAAACCTGTATCTTCCATGAATATATATATATTTCGATAAAGAAGCTCTAAAAGTACTGGAATTTTGAATGGATTATTGTTTAGTTTTAGGTTTTTAGGTTTTCCCCATGTCACTTTCTGGTTGCTGACTTCGGATACCAAGGTGAAGCAGTGTATTTCATCTTTTGAGATGCCCTGTTTCACTCAAAGCTTTAAGATCTTTATTCACTTTGCCTTGTCTGAATTCAATAAAATACTAGGAGGTTTCCTTCAAAGTGGAAATTATTAAAAGTCAATGAAAAAATCTGGTTTTGGTTTCTTTTTGCCAAATTCCCCTCTCAGTAAAGAACCTCTTCCTAACATCCAACCTAAACCTGCCCTGGCACAGCTTTGTGCCATTCTCTAAGGTTCTATCCCTGGTCACCAGAGATAGGAGATCGGCGTCTGCTCCTTCACTCTCCCTTGTCAGGAAGCCACAGACCACGACGAGGTCTCCCCTCAGTCTCCTCTTCTTCATGCTGGACTTCAGCATCTCTTTGTAAGACTTCGTAAGACCCTTTCCCATCCTCATTGTCATCCTCTGGACACTTTCTGATAGTTTCATGTCCCTCTTGTCCTGTGGTGCCCAAAACTAGACCCAGTACTCAAGGTGAGGCCGCCTCAATGCAGTGTGGGGCAGGACAATTCCCTTCCTGGCCCATCTGTCTATACCAGGCTAGATGCACCCCAGTATACATTTGGCCCTCATGGCTGCCTGGGCACACTGCTGGCATGTTTAACTTACTCTTGACCAAGACTCCCAAATCCCTGTCAGCTTGGCAGGCCTCCAGCATCTGATCTCCCATCCTGTACAAGTATCCAGGGATGCCTCTTCCCAGGTGGAGAATCTGGCACTTGCTCTTGTTGAACTTCATGCCCAGCTCTATACATTGTCTAGGTCTCTCTGCAAGGCTTCTCCAACCTCAACAGAGTCAATTTGGTCTTAGTTACTCTGTGCTTGCAATGTTTACCTCAGCCAGCCAGCATGGGTTTATGCTGGACCTCCATACTCAAAGTATAAAAATCTACTGTGTGTAACACAGAAAACTTGCCTACTGAGTGGGACATACACTGGAAGTACCATGGTCTCTTCTTCAGTTAGAGTAAGTATAATATATTAAATAGTGACAAGTTGCACACACAGTGTATCTCAGTGTAGTTTGCAGCACACAGAGGCTAAGGTGAGTACATTGGCACATAACACACTCAAAAGTCAAACAGCCTTAAAAGTCTAGAGCAAAGGCAGTACTAGAGAGGGGAAGAAAACTCTGAAAATCAAGATCTGACTGGGAGTGAAACTTAAAACAGATGAAGTACACTTCAGAGTGGAGTGTGGCTTCGACAACAAATCTGCTGTGCAGGGAAGAAAAACAGGAAACTGTTTTGTGTTGAGCTGAGCAGAAGTTAAAATGATGAATAATCCTAATGAATAACCCCTGGAGGGGGGCTGCATGGTAGTAAACCAGATTTGTGTAATCGGTTCTCATTTAAGTTCTGCTGCTAGTTTAAAGAAATTGAATGAATTACTGAGATTCCTAATGAGACAAGCCTGTTTTTCTTGAGATAATTTATATAGTAGTTCACAGTAAATAATAGTGACTTTAAATATTGTCAGTGTTAAATGCTATAAAGTTTAAAGTGTTTTCATCAGTCAGGAAAGAGGGGAGCTGGGGAGGGCAGAATTCTTCTATGCATAAACAAACATAAGAATTGGTTAAATTCAGAACGTTTGTTTTTTATGAAGAAAAAAAAAAAGTGAGAAGTACCAGCTAAAAATATTCTCCCCTGGAAGTTCTGTAGATCCTCCAGAATAAATGTTGTAAACAAACTTTGTTCCATGACTTTGAAGTCTTGCTCACCAGTTTCCCCAACTTATAAAAATTAGACTATTTATAAAAGTGCATAAATTGTAATTTAAGTAAAAAGCCTTGAAATTTTTATCAAAAGCATTCAAATTAGTCTCTCCCCAGGTCAGCTAATGAGTTGTCATGAGCTGGCCTCTTACTGTAGTGCACCTCCTGCAGACTAAGACAGTGAACCATGTTTTCATCAAAGGAAATGCTCATTAGTAGAGCTTTCAGAAACTGATTTGATTATAGTTTCACTTGTTAAAGTGAAATATTTTCAGCTCATTAGGATGATTACGATTCAAGGTCATCTTTTGAAGCTAGTCCTGTCAATATAAGATAAATGGGTCCTCATCTTTTTCCCTTCTTTACGTCTGTGCTTTTTAAACTCTTCTGTGCAAAAGTTCCATAGCCATAATTAATTTTAGTTCTTCTTTTACAAAGCTGAAAAAAAAAAAAGAACAAAGATTTTGGCTACCAAAAAGGCATTGAAGAACTATTAAGAGGAGGAGGCGGCTATCTTGTTTTAGAGAAATCAGAGAAAATCCTTGAAAAGTTCAGCTTTTGAAATCCAGTTATTTTCTCCTTGACCTCTTCCAAAGTTTCTAAAAGGTACTTTGTACATATTTTTGCATGTAGCTTTTAATCTCAAAAGTGTAAAACGAAACTGAAAAACCACCCAAGAAGTAGTGGTGGTTTATTAGATATCTTTCTCTTTTATGATACATGATAAATTTAACACCTTTTAAAGTTTCTTCTTTTTTTTCCTTTTATATTCACCAGTACTTCCCCTCTATATTCACCAATTAATCTCTAAGTGGTTAAAGAGCCATTGAAATATAAAGGAAAATACCACTAATTTCTATCCACATCCTGAGATACATTTACATAGGGTTTGCAACTTAAATGTAATTGGTCAGATATTGCCTCATACATCAGCTTGAAAGATGAGGTCAGGAGGCCAGGTTTTGTGCCAAATATATCAGTCTTGAAAGGTGTGTGAAATGGAAAATCGGGGGTAGGGGGGGAAGGGTAGAGGGAGGAAATAATGAAAAAATCAGTGGAAAAAAAAAGGGGTGCTGGTCTCTCCAGTACTAGGCAAGGAAGTTTAAATGTGACACAGATTTCAATTCCCATTGGCTTATTGGTACAGAGTGGGATATGTATATGTGAGTGCTAGGGCTAGAGGCTGGGGAGGAGTTAGAAGTGAATTAATAGACTTCCAGATTAACCGTCAAATGCTAAATGATTAATCATTTTGTCAACAAATTATCCACAACGAAGTCTCGACTTTACACCAAAGCAGTACCAATTATACCAGTGTAATTGCATCAGGGCAACCTCCCTAGCCAGAGCACAGTAATAGAACTGTTTATCCAATATGGTTTGCTCCCAAAAGGGGAATACCCTTATGCAGCCTCTTTATACTAGTATATATCTGCAAAGATTCTTAGACTTAAACTGTCTTCTGATTTAAATAAATAAATACACCCCCCCATAAATTTAGTATATATGTGATTGCAAATTAGTCTTTCTGCTTATTCTCTTATGATACCTTTTATTAAGGGCAATTATAATAGCAGGTTTCAGAATAAAAGAAAAATACCTTATACTACTTGTTGGATACATGCCATCCTCACTGTGAGTCCAGCTCAGAGGAGCTGCTACATTACAGCACAGTAACAAGTAGGTCTACAATAAATGAACTAATGAATCTTAGTGTGCTAAAGATTTATGTCTTCAGGTTGGTTTCTCAAGTTGAGTCTCCACTGATATCACAGACCTGCCTAATGTAACAGATCAATACATCTTTGCTATTATTTTATTTTTAATGTGTCTTTTTAATTTCTTTTTATTCTTCTTTTTTTTCTTTTTTCTTTTTCTTTCTTTTTTCTTAATGGGGACATTGACTAGCAGGAAGAGCCCCAATATAATACCAAGCCCTTAGTAAGATGTTTCATTCCACCTGGAGGCTTATCTGCACTGTAGCTCTAGCTATTTTCAAAACTGATTACGTTTATTTGGGTTTTGTTGTTGCCATTTGCTAGTCCTGTTATTTTTGATAAATCACTTCATGTTCCACTCCTTGTAAATCATTGCTATTATTTCAAGCAAACCAAACCAGGAAAGGAACAAACACAATGAGTTTTATATTGTCATTAGCCGTTTACACTGAGGTATTCAAGCAAAACTACTATTCTGGGTTCCATTTATAGTCAGTGGAAAGATGTAGTCACTTTTAAAAACAATTGCAGTGTTGTCTACCCAGGAGATATCCACAAACCTGAAGTCATAGGGCTTCAAGTCTTAGTCAGGGGAAACCCTAGCTGACCTGGTCTAGTGCTAGCAACAATCCTACTTCAATTGTGAGGTTGGCCTAGAGGACCTCCTGAGAGAGCTTTTTCAACCAGCATTTCATAGAATCATAGAATGCAATAGGTTGGAAGGGACCTTTACAGGTCATCCAGTCCAAACCCCTACAGTGAGCAGGGACATCTTCACTAGATCAGATTGCTCAGAGCCCCAGCAAACTTGACCCATGGATGAGGCCTCCACCACCTCTCTGGGCAGCCTGTGTCAGTGATCTATCTACCACCATCATAATGAAGATTTTTTTCCCAATATCCATCCTAAATCTCCCCTTTTGTAGTGTAAAACCATCACCCCTCATCCTATTGCTACATGCCATCATGAATATTTCTTCCCCAGCTTTCTTATAGGCATCTTTCAGGTACTGGAAGGCTGCTATAAGGTCCCCATGAAGCCTTCTCTTCTCCAAGCTGAACAAGCCTAACTCTCTCAGCCTGTCTTCACAGGAGAGGTGCTCCATCCCTTGATCATTTTTGTGGCCTCCTCTGGACACAGTCCATCAGGTCCATGTCCTTCTTGTGTTGAGAGGTGCAGAGCTGAACTGAACGTATGACATTGATGAAGGGTGCATGAACACAAAAATAAACTAGATTCAGGCTGTTTATCTGAGCGTCAAAGAAAATAGAGCATCAGCCATATGGACTCCAGTATGGTATAGCTGCCCATAAAAGAACCCAAAGCAATTTTAATTGAAGGTTCTTAAGCTGCAATTATTTTGGTACTGGACTATCAATTTTGAGTGTCTCAGCACAAATGGAAGACACAGCTACACCTGAGGTCCAGGTACTCCCCAGGAGTAACAGAATAGTCACAGAAAGAGGTCAGAGAAACTCTGTCCCACTGTTACTTTGCTCATCCTCTGTATGAGGGTGTGTCTGTATGCATCAGTTAACTTGGAAAGCAGTAATTATACCTTGCCAGGTAGATTATTTATTATAAATGAATAAAAAATTAATCAAGAAATAAATCTAATAATTAAATGGATGGTCAAATGAATAAATAAATAAATGCATTTAAAGGGGGAAAAAAAGAATGGGAAGGAGGACAGGATGGGGATTCAAGGTAGATAAACCTATTCCCACTTCTTTGGAAGGATAAAGAAGATATCCACAGAAAGCTGAATTAAATTAAGACATTGCAGCAAGAAAGCATTTTCTCCAACATTTCCAAAATATTTCAAAACACTGAAGGAATTCAGACTTTCAGGAGTTAGACAAATATCTTCTTGCAGTGGGTCAAATGAGTTGTATATAAACAAATGAAGCATTTGCAGGGAATGTATCAGAACTGTGAATGAACCAGAACTCATCTGTTTTGCTTGATTTGCCACACATTTGGCCTTATTCTTTAATCAAAGGTGCAATGGGGAAAAATTTATCATTTTTATTGTGACAACAAAAATCCCTCATGTGGAATTATAAAATCATCCAAAAAGAAGTTGTTCTGATTTCTTTAACCAGACAGGACGAAAGTTGCCAGCTTCCATAAAGTTATTCCCTTATTTTAAGAGTCTGTGTGAAACTCTGTTTGTGTGGAACCCTGCAGGCTCACTCCAGGGGAATTTGGTTCAGACCTGTAAAAGACCAAACAATGAGGATGCTGAGGTGTTTTAAATTTTTTTTCCCTGTGTTAATATGGTGACATTGGTATCCAAACATAGCATTCAGAAGGAACCAAAGTTGGATTAAATATTCTTATAATGTTTCAAGTAGTACTGAGGTGACCTCAGCAACTTACCAAGAAACACTTTTACTTACAGACAAATTAGGAAAACTATAGGTGTAAATATAGGAAAAAACTAATTGATCACTTTGTTTACTTTCATCAAAAGGACAAATATAATGATTTAGAAGAGCTCAAAAAATATGAGAGACAAAAAACAAATTGTGCCACTGAAGGTGCAAGGTAGTGATTAAAGGTCAAGATCTAATAGAAAACACAAAAATATCCTCAGGTGAACCACAAAATCAGTTGCTGTATAATCATCTGGCCACTAGAACTTGCTATTCATACAGAGTTGCTATGGCTAAATCATATTGCTTTGCTTTTATTTATTTACTGCCTAAAAGGTTCCTTTTGTTGATCAGTTGACAAGACATTTAAGATGCAATTCATGCCACAAGATATGACTAAATGTGTTTATTGTTAACTTTCTCCAAGGGGGTGTATGAGGGTTTTTTATTTTTTTCATATATGCAGAACCGTGCTGAAAAGCTTTCCAGATGTTCTCTTTGATGTAGTGATGTCTGTCAGGATATAGGCTGTCTAGATGTCAAAATCTGTATCACAGAATCACAGACTGGTCTGAGCTGGAAGGAACCCCAAGGATCATTGAGTTCCAACCTCCCTGCCACAGGCAGGGCCACCGACCTCCAGGTCTGCATCTAGACAAGGTTGCCCAAGGCCCGATCCAACCTGGCCTCAAACACCTCCAGAGTTGGGGCATCCACCACCTCTCTGGGAAGCCAGAGGTGTTCCAGCACCTTACCACTCTTTCCATGGAAAAACTTCCCTTGATATCTGTTCTAAACCTTCCCTCCTTTAGCTTAAATCCACCTCCCTTGTCCTACCACTCTCTACTCTTGTAAAAATCCAATTCCCCTCCTGTCTATATGCTTCCTTTAAGTACTGGAAGGCTGCAGTGAGGTGCCCCCATAGCCGCCTCTTCTCCAGGCTGAACAAGCCCAGCTCCCTTAGCCTGTCCTCAAGGGGGAGGTGCTCCAGCCCCCTGATCATCTTTGTGGCCTCCTCTGAACTCTCTAACAGCTCCACAACCTTCCTTTGGTGAAGTCTTGCTGGCTGTCCCGGATCACACACTCTTCCCTCATGTGCTGACATGTCATCCAGGAGGATCTGTTCCATGATATTCCCAGGCACAGAGGTGAGGCTCACCAGCCTGTAGTTCCCTGGGTCCTCCTTGCTCCCTTTCTTATAAATGGGAGGGATGTGACCCTTTTTCTATTCCCCAGGGACCTCGCCCGACAACCAGGACTTTTCAAATATGATGGAAAGTGGCTCGGCAACCACATCAACCAGCTTCTTCAGGACCCTGGGATACATGTCATCTGGCCCCATAGACTTGTAGACATTCAGTGTCATGAGGCAGTCTTGGACTTGCTCTGCCCTTACAGTGTGTGTGTGGGGATTTACTCCCCCAGTTCCCACCTACACATTCAGGGATGCAAAGTTCAGGGACATAAGAGAATCCTGGCTGCCACTGAAGACTGAGGCAAAGAACTCATTCAGTACCTCAGCCTTCTCCACATCTGTTGCAGCCAACTCTCTCATTTACACTCTCTTTGGTCTGTCTCTTCTGCCAGTGTACCTATAGAGTCCCTTCTTGTTTTTAACATCTCTTGCCAAGTTCAGCTCCATCTGTGCCTTGACTTTCCTGATCCTATCTCTGCAAGCCCAAATAGCATCCCTGGATTCTTTCCTTTTTCTAAGCCCACTAGATACTTCATAGAGGCACCTTCTTAAAAGATATTTCTAAATTGCCTAAGCCCTGTCTTCAAAATTATCAGATACTAACAGATCACTCTTGTGCAGAGTTCATGACTTTCCAGAGTAAGCCTCTTCCTTCTTTATCTAGAAACACTGTGGTATTCATCCTACTTAACTGTACCCACATGAGAGTTCACCTCTGATCTAAACCTGCCATCAAATCTTGACCTCTGGCCAATAAAGAATGATTCATCACATCTCTTCTCAAAATGTTGCTTTGGGGAAGTTCTGCGAACACCCTTCTGGAGTTGTTTTCTTCATGGGTCATTAAAGGAGCCTGGTGACTCTTTTAAACTTTAGACAGTTAAAAGATGGAAGTTAAGTGTCGGAAAGAAGACGCTGGGAGACCGAAGGTAGTGACTACCTTTTATTGTCTCAACTACTTGCAGGAACTTCATGTGATTTTATACTTTTTAGTTACATTACAGCAACTTGAGTGTCATAACAACTTGTTTTTGCAAGTATTGATTGGTTAGTACTTAGCAGAAAAACATGTTTTAAGTTTACTGATCAGGGGTTCTAGACAGGAGCTAAGAGTATGAGAACCAAACAAGATTGTTTTGAGAGAATTCAGCTAGCCTCTGAAAAACAACATGGGAACGAGAATGTTTTGGGAACCGAACTGAAAACAGGGCCTTCGCATAACTCACGATGCTCTCTTTCTCATGGTATTCTTTCTTCTTTGTTCCCCGTTTACCACTTAGGCCTCATCTTGTTCTTCTGTACTTTTCCATCTGTAATTGGCATCAATCGTAACATGTCCGGCTGTTCACATCCTCGGTCACATAACCATTCTTTAACGACATCCTCCACAGTTAAGTGTGAATAAAATGAATGATGAATAAAACTGAAGCAAAAGATATCTGAAAACTTTACCATGGAAGTGAAGTGAGAGCACAGAAAGTAAGCCCTGTGGATGGACTGTTTGTTTTAATTCAAGGCAGACCAGTTTCCTACCTCCTCAGCCACATGGGATGAATCCAAAACCTTCTGAGCTTACCAAAATTTGTCTAGAAACACTTTTAATCATGAGGAATTTATATATAGTGCATGATCCTTAAGGATATGCGGACCTGTCCCAAACTGAGAAAGTACTTTGAATATTGTGAACAACTTTAACAACTCTGGAACTTTCCCTAGAATACCCTATTTTCCTCAGACTAGCATTTCAGCCTATACAATGAACTGAACTTTGGAGGCTACTTCCCCCACTTGGCCCAAACAGCTTTTAATCTCCCAACTTGCAAGGTACCACGTGAAGCTCATCCACGTTCTCAGGTTTTTGCCTGAAGGGCTGGTGATAGGGAACATGTCTATCGTATCCTGAGAGAGTCTATTCAAGGCAGACATTAGTCAGCATGTTTGCATTTTGTATTTAAATTATGTAAATGTGTTCAGAGCCTGATGGGGCCATATCTGACAAACCTAAAAATGAGTAAATAAAAATAAGTGAAGCATAATGGCATGAAAATGGAAAGACCAAATGAAAATTACTTTTCACGTGCTTTATACAAACACACAAAAAGACAAAACCACAAACTCAACAATCTGGAGCAGAACAAAGGTCACGGATGGATCCTGGACAGGATGAAAAGACAGATTTCTCATCTTTTGCCTGGTTTACTTATCCTGGAACCTAAGGAACCCAGGAGTACAAAAACCACAGGGAACATCCTCCCTCAAGAAAGCAACAAGAGGAGTAAATACTTTACTGG
Organism: Heliornis fulica; assembly: GCA_013399135.1. NCBI lineage: Eukaryota > Metazoa > Chordata > Aves > Gruiformes > Heliornithidae > Heliornis > Heliornis fulica. Next base: position 183,533 of record VXBZ01012856.1, on the reverse strand, counting down.
TACCACGAGCTTTTATATGTCTTGTTTCTCAACAGATTTCTAGACATCATTTTGTCTCCAGATCAGGAAACCATGAGGACATGCCTCACGGATCAAAATGTGGGAGATGCAGAGGTAGAAAGGTGACAAGTTTCAGGAAAGTTTGGGATGCCTTTCCCAGTGTTGGTTTTTGGTCTTCTTCACCTTCCCATGGTGAAATCCAGACTGACATGCAAATCCTGATATACATGAAGGAAAGTGTGATGGTAAGAATGACCCTGATTTCCAAGACTCATTTGCTTAAAGCTCCTAACATCATAGAATCACAGAATGTGTTAGGTTGGAAAGGACCTTTAAAGGTCATCTTGTCCAACCCCCCTGCAGTGAGCAGGGACATCTTCACTAGATCAGGTTGCTCAGAGCCCCCATCAAGCCTGATCTTGAATATCTCCAGGGATTGGATATCCACCATATCTCTGGGAAATCTGTTCCGGTGATCTACCACCATCATATTGAAGAATATTTTCCTAGTATCCAACCTAAATCTCCCCTTTTCTAGTTTAAAATTATCAACCATCATCCTATTGCTCCATGACCTCATGAACTGTTCTTCCCCAGCTTTCTTACAGGCACCTCTCAGGTACTGGAAGGTCTCTTTAGGGTTCCCACAGAGCCTTCTCTTCTCCAAGCTGAAATAATCAGATAATAATTTTTGAACTTGAGAGGATCCAAAAATACCTGAAAGTGATACTTGTAGCTAAAATTAAGGGGTTTGATTATTTTCTTCACTCTCGAGTGTTAAATAACTTTATGAGAGAATCAAACTACATCTAGAGACTCTCAATTGATAAAAATTTTCAGAGAAATTCTATATCTGAAATTAGTTGGGTTTTGACAATGAAAAACTGGAAAATTTTTAAGTCAAGGAAATGCAAACCAGAATTGATTGTTTAGGTGTTTTTTAAAGTTAAGTAGTCTGAAGAATTATTGGAAAAAATATCTCTGGAAAACTGAATTGGATCCTAGGTATATTTTAGGTATACCTAGGTATATTTTTTGAGCTATTTGATATTCATTATTGTCTACTTTTATGCATTTATTAACCTCAGTCAGAAATTTAGGAAAAAGAATCTCAACCAAACATGGGCAGAAACCTAACAAAACAATAATAAAAAAAATTCTCTCAGTGACTCATGTCTTACAGTAGGAATATCAGAGGATCCAAGACAAAAATTCCAATTTTTTTCTTTCTAATTCACAATAGATGTACTAAATGTATTTGGACAATTTGAAAATATGACAGCATGCCGAAAAAATAAATTAACTTAGTAAGATAAAAATGGAAAAGAAATTAAATTCCTGATTTGTATCATATTAGTTTGCAATCTATAAATCACACATTAGAGAACAGATTGTGACAATTTTGGTGTTTCTTGTTTGAAAGGATAGACTCCAGTGAGTGGGTTTTGGGGTTTTTTTCTCCTTTTTTAATATTGCTCCGTTAGTATAGCTATTTAAATATATTTACATAAGAACATCCCAAGATCTGTTCACTTTAGCTCATTAACTATATATACTATGGACCTAACAGAACTACTCAACAATTGAATGACTCCCATGAGTAATCTTGCACCTAACTTCTCCCTCTCCAAGCAGCTCCTGTGAGCAGAGAGTAAGCAATACTTATTGAAATAAAATAATGGGGCAATGAAGACTATTGCTGGAATTACCATCTTATAATATTCATCATATTTAACTATAAGGGCTAGACAAGCACAAAAGCTTCTATACTTAATTCCTTGAGTATAAACAAACAGGTATAATGGGATAGAAGAGGAGAAAGAGTATTTGGAATAAAGTCCCCATGTATCACCACTATCAGGGTTCTCAGTCCATACCAGTGTCATAATCAGTGTATATACTTTGTGCATAGTATTTGTTATTTCACATTACAGGAAAAGGAATATGTTATTGTACATGAGATAAAAGAGTATTGCAATATAGGTTCTCTGCTCTTGTTCTCGTGAAAGCTGGAAAAGAGATGATAAATACAGAATAGGATCCTTGAGGTGAGTGAGACAGTGAGCATAAATATAAGGATCACAAGTAATCTGAGGGGGCTATTATCTCAAACTCAACATTATGTTTGCACTGGAATGCAGAGTATGCTCTGATAATTCAGAAAGTTAAAAAGTTGTGCTTAGATTTTCAACTGTCCCATCATATTAATAATTAATCTTGACAAAAGCCAACAGTTATACATGCTTTAGGTCTCAAATCAGCATCAGGCTGCCATTAAGTTACTGTGCTGCAGAACAGATCTCTAGATTTTGGGGTCAATGAGAAGGAGAAGTTGTTTTTTTCCCATGTATCTCCTTTACACCATCTTTAAATGTGCATCTTAGGGACTGGCAGAAAATACTTGTATATTTTGGAGAGGATTTTTTGCTTGTGTTGAAGTGAGATAAAAAGCCCGAATCTCATAAATGTTCACCTACTAAAACTAAATTAAAAAATAAATGTCAGTAATTTGTAATATTTCATTTAAGTTATTTGAAGCAAAAAATATGTCACTGAGCGTTCCTGAATTGATACTTTCAAATGAAAAGTCATTTTGAGATAAAAGTTCTGAAAATATATAAATTTGTGTTCTCTATTTTAAGACCTCTTTTTGAGATTTTATTAAAATGGAAAATTCATTAAATCTTTCCCCAGCCACATTGTTTTCCATTACATTAATTAGTATTTCCCTACAAAATGCCATAAAGTTTGTAAGCAGTGTTGTTTCTTGTGTAACTGTTTAGTTACCACCTAAAAATAAGACATCTGAGGTTTTAAAGATGCTTTTGTTGCCGTCAGCCAGGGCTTGATAAAAAGAATCTCACTGATGTGGAAGTCTGCTCCTTTGAAAAGAGGTTTGCTTCAGATAACTATCTAAAAATCAAGACAAGTGTTAGAAGTTGTCCAAAGTGGAACCAAACTAAATTTACCTAATATTTTATTAATATTGTGTAACCAACTCTAAAAATATTTTTTTTTCGATTTCAGCAATCTGTATAGAAACTTCTCACCTCAATTTGACACAATTAGTCTGGATTAATTTAAAATCATGCTTTGGTGTGAGTGGAGTAGTGGGGTCAGCAGGAGTTCTCAGACCATTAAATTCTTAAATTTCAAAAACTACTGTAGATATATTGTAACAGTAATGTGCCTGATTAAGTTCAGGACACTTTTTTCTCTCGCTAGACTCTCAAATATCACAATACTTGCTTTTCTTATTCTGTACTTAAATTTTTTCAGCATCTTTACCTTGACTCCCAGCTAATATAGAAAAAAAAGTAGGAATAGAAAGAAAACAAGGAAAACATCTTATGAAATATTTCTTTCAAGTCTAACACATTTTCAGAGGGAGAAAGGTGAAAAATGCTGCTTCTTACTTTGGCATCATTTTGCTTTAATATTTTTTAATCTTAGAAGGCTTAGACTTTTTTATCACAACATAGTAAATTTATTGACTCATATTTTTATTGTGTTGCTGCTGTCTTTCTGGGAGAAGCCAAGAACAGGAACAATGTTTGGATACAAGAATGTCAGGCTATTACATAGACAAGATTTTCTGCCTGGGGAAAAAAAAAAAGAAAACCAAAAGCAGAAAACACTTGAAGAAAAATATGACATTTCTAAAACTCTTGAGTGGCAAGGAGAAAATGAAAAAATGATTCTTTGTCTCTCCCAACACAAGGGGGCATCAAATGTAATTGTCAGGTAGCGTGGCCAAACAAAGAAGAAAGTTATTTATTTACGCTGTTTATATTTATATATGTAAAGCACTTATCACCATATTAATAAACATTCTTTGGAACCACTCTGATGCTGTGCATATCTCTGCCACAGGATACTGTAGATGCTAAAAGTGTATATGGGCTCAAAACCAACTACACAGGAAACAAATTATGAAAATCCCTCAAAGACAGAATACAAAGAACCCACTGGTTTGTTTTAACTGGTTCAGAGCAGTATTTAAACCTTCATTGTTTGTGGAAGCTTAGCAGCATTCCCTAATATTAAACTGAAAAAAAAAAAAGGATGATGCATTTTTCCATCCATGATTTTAGAAAACCGACATTGGTTCTTGAATTTCTTTTTGCTTTTATCTTTGATCTTCAGCAGGAGCTTTGATCTACACTTTTTACCTTTTGATGTCACTGGTGTAAGGAGAGCAAAAAAAAAGCCAAGTTATTCAATATGTACAAATGGGCGTACCTCCTAAAAGGAGTTACAGACTGGTTTGTACAACTAAGAATCTAGGTCAACACACAGAAATTTAATTGAAAAGGGTGGAATTCAACTTCCTTATTTTTATCTTTTTATGAGAAATTAGATGTCTGCAACAAACGTTTTTAGTTGAAATAGTTACTGATTTATATTAGATGTCTACTTTAGAAGAAGATGAATCACATTCTGATTCGAAAGAGAAGTTTGGATGTATATTTGGCAGAATTAATTCCCTTTAAGAGGACACAAAGTAGGATTTGTAACCTTGAATTTTTATCATATATGTACTTAATAGTCGTTCAGTCTTTCTGTTTCCACTTTCTCTTTAAGTGGCCATTTTTTTTTAGTAAAGATTGCAAAGATTATTCATTGTCTATCAAAATGAGTAGAGATAATTTGTTATCACAGTATCATTAAAAAATCTTTAAAAATCTTCCATCCATTTAAAAAAATGCGTAAAATAAATGCTCTATAGAACAGCATAAAATTAAAGTTCTGAGAGTGAGAAAGAAGGGAAAAAATCCTTGAATAGTAAGTTTTGTTATAGGTTTGTAATTCTGCTGAGTTGAGCCAATAGATTAAATCTGTTTATTGCCTCTTGCAGCAACTGGAATTTTGAAGGAGTTTCTTATGATGTGTTTTCATCAGTATATTTCACTGAAAGCTGTCACAACATGAGACTAACAGGAAGAAAACATTTTTTTTTTCTTTTTTTTCCCCAAACTTGCCTTAAGAATATAAACTATCCTAAAAAATATATAATTGCCTGTCTTATATCCTTGGATGGTAATGATTCAACCTGTGTATAGGTACCTGTGAGGTACTGCATAGTCCTCCAAGAATCCTCATATCATTTGTGGGAAGTAACTGAAAGAAATTAGCCTTTTGTCAACAGGCAGAACCTCACTATTCAAAAGCCCATACTCTGCTGTAAGATATTTAGGTGTCTGCAAATAGAAGCCATCACACCTAAAACATCACACCTACAACATCATTAGAGTGGCAGGTCCTTCCTGTAAGTTTTGGAGGCAGTCAAATACAGCACTTGGCAATAAGCCTTGATTGTATCTTCTATTTGAGTTGAACCAAAGAGTTGATAAACACGGATTAATTTGATTCAGCATTGTTCCAATACTTCAAGAAACACTACAAAGGGTTTGGCACCACACTAGATGTTGCCTTGGACAACCAGGCTGTGTGAACACTGGGCCTCTGAGTGGTCTTGTGGCTTGTTCCCTGAGGCCAATTGCAATGTTCTGGCTACATTCACTATCTTGAACTCTCTTACTCTCCAAAACAGATGGACACATCTTAAATGCCTCCTGGAAATGATCACTGCCCAAGATAATTCCTGAACAGTGATTACAAATTGGCTGGGAGAGAAGTAGGTAGATTGAGCCAAAAATACACCAGAGATTTTCTAGGAGTGTAAGGGTGCAGACAATCATATTTCAGTGCTGATGCTATCTGGCACAACTTAATTTACACAACAACAAGGGTGTTTGTATACTGAAGCTGTTCATTGATCAGATTTTACTGTATACTTTCAACATGATTACACTGAGCCTCCAAGAGGACACTGCATATGGGAGTGTGTGTTGACGTAAGATATTGCTGAATTATACGTACTGGACTTGAAAATGACTGTATTCAGGTGCTAGGGCTCTGCCCACACAATCTGTATGTAGCTGAAAGAAATAGCCACATTAAATTTCCAAACAAACTTGGCAGAAAAAAAAAAGGAAGAATGAAAGCACCACCACCACCACCAAAAGTGTAACACTGCTATAATTTTTTTTGTAAAATACTCCTGAACAAAAAAAAGAGGGTTCTTTGCTTTATGGGGCAACTGTTTATAATGCTGACTTGGAGACATATTACAAATTCAGACATTCAGGGGGCTTTTCTAATCCTCAATTGCAGTTTGTCAGTGCTTCAACAATATTCCCTTGCTCCAATTGTTCATCCTCAGCAGGAGCTGGATTAGTAACATCAGAGTCTGCAGATGCGTATTGTTTCCCATTAGTCTCAGCTTGAGCCTGGTGTTATGTCCTTTTCATCAGGAACCTCCAACTCTAAGTCAGTGAACCAGGACTAATGATCCCAGCCTTCCTGGGAGACATCAGAGTCTGTGTACATAATGTCCAGAGCTTTCACTTTCTGCTGCTGTTAGCCTTTTAATGTGCTTCTTAAGCCTCAGAACACTTACTCCCATCGCAGAAGCCACAGCCTCCTCACAATGTTTCCAAGAAAATACTCACAAATATAATTTTTGTTCTATCCCTTTGAATTTCTTTTATATATTTCTTTTATAGTTGCATCTGGCAGGAAACAAGGAGTCGGGGGGAGGGGGAAAGAAAAAAAATTAATTTGCAAACATTCAAATGTTGATGGCCAACACTTGTAATACTACTGGCAGACTACCTACAAATAATGATTTACAAATCATTATTTGGCAGAAACTGGGGAGAAAAATGCCAGCATTCACAGAGATGAATAATATCTGAGAAAGATTATTCAGCCAAGTCTACTCAACAGCATCAGATGGAGAAGTGCTTTGTAAAGGTTACTTCTGCCCTTTTTCTCTCTCTGTTTTCTTGCTAACCCTGTTGGCCTTTCATAGATATCAAATTCATGTTTCCATCTCAACACAGTGAATAAAGAGCTCCCTTTAGAAACAGACTTTTTTTGATAGAGCCAGGGATATTTCTGTAATGGAACCAGCAACCTGAACCTTCTTGTTCTGGACTTTAATATGAACATATAAGACTTCCCCTGGCTGCCCTCCTTTTATACCAGCTGCCTAAAAAAATTTTTTTTTCATTCTTTGTGATACTAGATGTATTTTTTTAATGAAGATTTAAAGAATTTCCTCCACAGTTTCTTTGAAACATGCACACCATAATATTTCAGTGAAGTCTGTTTTTTGATTTGCCAGTCTGTTTACAAGGCTTGTAAGGCCGTGTTAGAGCAGGAGAATTTCACTTTAATTGGCATTGCTTCTAGCTATTTAAGCAATGTGCTGAACTGTCTATCAGCAAACCTGGGCAGCCAGAACTGTTTCTTACCATCAACTTGATATCATCTAGAGTCAAATACTTTACTTACAGCCTAAATAGTGATGTTTGGGCTGTACTGGGGACTTTAGAAATCATTGTTTTTAAGTGCCCCAGGTATGTTTCTTATTCTAGATGCTTTGGCTCAGTACAGAACATCAATATAACAAAAAACCCCTTTTGAATAGTTGATAGTCACTTCTGGCATTTATTGCTATTGCTATGTGTATTGTTATAAGACCTGAAGGTCTACATAAGGATCAAGAATTCCTTTTTAACAGAGTACTATCAAATTACTCCAAAGGAGACTCTCATCAACTTGTCAGATGACACCAAACTGATGGGATCAGTTGATACAGTCCATGGCCAAGTTACCACTGAAGGTATTCAGACAGGGTGCAGGAAAGGGATGGCAAGAATGGGATGAAGTTCTACAAGAGCAAATGCCTTGTACATAGGAAGAAAGCACCATTTGTAGTGACACAGGCTGGGGACTGACTTGTAGCAGTACTGTGTCCAATGCCCTTGATCACCAGCCAGCAGCAAGCTCTGGCAGCAACAAGGACCAACAACGTCCTGAGCTGTGTGAACAGGAACAGAGCCAGCACACTGAGGGAAGGGATTAACATGTAGTCATAGAATGATTTAGGTTGGAAGGGACCTCGAAGTTCCAGTCCCCTGCCATGGACAGGGACACACTCCACTAGCCCAGGGTGCCCAAAGCCCCATCCAACCTGGCCTTGAACACTGCTAGGGATCTAGGTATAGCCACAACTTCCCTGGGTAACCTGTGTCAGGGCCTCTTGACATCTAGGATCTAGGATCACCTAGATTAAATCACACAGGAATGAATGCATCCAGATTGGTCTTGAATGTCTCCAGAGAAGGAGACTCCACAACCTCCCTGGGCAGCCTGTTCCAGTGCTCTGTCACCCTCACATATATTCCACGCTATATGATGTCTGTTGAGAGAAAGGGGGATAAAGGGAAAGGGAACAGCATTCATTATTTATGACATTTGTCTTTTGGGGCAACTGCTAATTGTACAGAAGGCTGCTTACTGTGAAGTGACAGGAAGTTTCCTGGCAATGGGAAGTAGAGAATAAATCTTTGGGGCTTGCTTTTCTTCTATGTGCGGTCTTTTGCTTTATTAAACTGCCTTTATCTTGATCCGTGAGTTTGGTGGGGTTTCTTCCGTCTTACTTTCTCTCTTCCTGTCCTGCTGGTGTGGGAAATAATAGAGTGGTTTGGTAGACACCAGGCATCCAGGCACAGTTAAATCACCCCAGCCCCCCTTTACTCCACAGTCAGTTTACATCTAGACTACTACATCCAGTTTTAGGCCCCTAATACCTAAAAGACTGACCAACTAGAGTTTGTTCAGTGGAAGATCACCAAGGTGCTCAGGCAGTAGAATACTTGCTTGATGCAGGAAGGTGTTGGGATTGTTCGACCCAGAGAAGTGGTTGATTTGGGAGACCCAAGATCATCCTCTAGTACCTGCAAGGTTATCAAGAAGATGTAGCCAGTATCTTCACATTGGTGCATGGCGAGAGGCTGAGAGACAATGGGTTCAACCTGAAACAAGAGAAATTCCATCCAGAATTATGAAAGACAATTTTCCCATGACAATCAGGTATTTGAGCATCTTGTCCTGAGACTATGCATCCTCCACCCTTGGAGGCTTTTCAAGGCACAGCTGCATGCAGTAACTTGGTGTGACTCTAAGGCTAACCTTAGACTTTTGAGCACTTGGTTGAACTAGAGACTTCCTGATGTCCATTCCAAGTTCCTTTCCAAGATCCTATGATCTTACAATTCTAGACAGAGAATGAAAGCTTGATTTGAGGTTTATAGGCCAGTGTTCAGATCTAAAAATCAAGGAATTTACTAGAAATTATTCGGAGTAGGCTTTGGATTGCACTCTGTATGAGAATGTGTGGATTCTGTTTTGATCTGGTATTTTGAGGTGATGGCTCTTCAGATGAAAGGAGACTGTTTGCTGTAAGGATGCAAAATCACTTAGACAATAGAATAAAGAGGTGTTGCCTGTAAAAAGAAAGTATCGACTTATTGATAGGTTGCCTAAGGAGTTACTTTAAAACTCTGTTTCTGAAATATGATTGACAGCAAATATATATCTAAACTATTCCCTCCCAAAATACCCCAAACAAACAAACCTACAGATTTAAATAAATTTAAATTTTCTCTCTAATTACATGGAAAGAGTTATACTTTCTATATTTGTACACAGGCTGCTAAATTTAACACTAAGACTTTTATAGATTATTTCAGAAGATACCATATTCACCAGGCTTTCAGGCAAGCATGGCTCAGGACCTTTCTTTATTTGAGTCTCACTATCAAACTATAGACTTTAAGGGGGGAAGGGGGGGGATTCAAAGAAAATTTTTTTTCCCCTTTAACAGATTTGTGACTTTACCTCAAAATTTTATAATCATCTACAAACCTTCATTAAATTATCCTTATTTCCCCCAAAAATTCTCTATCAAAGAATACAGTTGTTTGTTTACAGTTGTTTGTTTTAGAGAAGTTATTTGCTGGAACAAAAAAGAAAGCTCACTTTCTCATTACTTTTGCACAAGTTTAATTAACCAAACATAGACATATTCTTACTGGGTAATCACACATACAGCCAGAGTAAGCTACAAAAGTATAATAATTTAGAGTTGGATATCATTCTTAGCAAATATCATTATCTTTCCCCATCCTCATTAATTATGTCATTTCTTCAAATTGTAATGTTGATTACTCAGGTCAAACTTGTCTTCTTCATCTCCGAGAGCTTCCCAAAACCTTAACACTGCAGAATCAAAGGGTTCCTGAATCTGTTCTTCATGAGATACTTCTTGATCAGGTCAGACCTCAACAGCAAGCCTGAGAAATCTTTGCTGCTGGGACACATATCTGCTAGAAAACAAACAAAAAAATGCCATGGACCTTTCTCTCCAATAACCTAACTGACATATTCTGGCCCTTGTCATGCTATCAAACCCTCTTACTCTCAAAAATACTTCCCCGCTACTTCAATGCTGGCGTCTATGTCTAAGCTACCTTTTGGGAATGCACTTTGACCAATCCCAAGTCTTATGCAGATCTTGGGAATAATTTCAGGGCATGGTAGGTATCCTAGATCAAAGCTGTGCCAGCAAGTATGCTGGCAATGCAGCAGGATGAGTGGTCAAACTTCAGTTGAGTATAGACATATCTTCCATACTCAGTTTATACAGGTTTTCACTGAAGCCTTGGCTACTGGCTATGTGACTTCAATTGCCTCAGGTTTTAAGGACCTGTGCTTTTCATTCTGGATGGCTGAATCCACTGGTGACGGTTCATTGTGGCAAACTCAAGTATGTATAAAATCTGTGGATGACACTCATTTTACACCAGGATATATTAACCATAACAAATGGTGATTCTCCAGTACCTCCTTTTTAATTTCATTTCATGACTTTTTTTGTCCCAAATAGAACCAATTTGAAATGCTGATGACTAAAGTCAATATTGCCAGAATACACTTACCAAGCCTCAAAAACATTTCTGTCAAGTGGGCCATGTTTTTTGCTGAGCTTTTACAGCAGTGGGAAGATTGCAAAGTTCAATGCTGCTGTGTGCAGCTGCTATGAGTTCCTCCTCACTGCCTCCTTTCACCTCATCCGTGCATAGTCCTATTCCTCTTTAAGAAGCATTTTTGATGCAAATGCTACAGGCTTTTCTGGGCTATTTGGTATTATGTGAGAAATCACCACTCCTGACCTCATAGAGTGAAGAATCAGTAGTTTAACAGATTGGCAGGGACGAGACAAAGTGCACTAAAACCCTGGAGGATATAAGTGTCTGTTTAGCCAACTTGAAAGCATCTTGACATTCTTTAGACCAATGCCACTATTTATTTTTCTGTAATAGCTCTGTCGCGGCACTAACTATGGAAGACAGATTCACTATGAATTTCCCTGTGTAGTTTATCATAGCCAGAGAGAAAGTTAATTTCCATACCTTTTCCTTTGTATATAAGCTTGTGTAATATACAGTATCCAGCTGTTTTTCTGAAAGAAGAGTAAAATACCCCTGCAACCTGAAACTCAGCTGTATCTGTAGATTATCCTAACCTCAGCCCTTATTTTACTACAGCCTCAATGGCACCTCCAACAACTTAAAACCTTTCTGATCTCCCCTTCAGGAGACAAATGGCTTGCAATCCCCACCTTACAAAACTCAGGCATTGATGAAAGGAGTGGATAATGGGAACACAGTAGGGAGTTATTTGTTATAGCAATTATTCCCAATAGTTAAAGAGCACTTAGAGTTTCAATGAGTGAGCCTACTTGGATGTGTTAATTCAGAACATTGCCTTACCATATAATGATATTCTAGTTTACTGCTGATTCTCAAGAAATTGCAGTGTGTTTTACAAAGGAATCAGTAGCACTAACTTCATTTTATAGAGAATTAATTTGGTCTGTGTCATCTGGCTATGCCAGGAACAGAATCCAGAAATCACAGGTCTTCATTTGCTGCTCTTTTGCCCTACAAAATCACTTGAATGCTTGTAATAATGCTCAGAGGTCCCAAGTGAAGAAGAAATACGGTCAGTGTGTAGTTACAACAGACTTAGCCCAGGCATAACTCTGCATTTATGCTTCCAATCAAAACTCTTCCAAAAGATTTAAGCATAGATTTTCCATTAAGAACACAGAAATAATATTTTTAACAAAGGACAATAACCATGTCATATGAAAGCGGTAAAACTGATACATGAAGAAGTAGTACAGATGTCCACCAGCCCTCAATCTTATTTCCAGTAGTCCTATTTTTTGTTATAATTGGGAGTGAGTTTTAAGGCGCAAATAACAAGTAGGTTTCAAATTACTATTTCCTATTAAAGCTATGAAAAGGAAAAAAAATCTAAGTCCTTCTTGGGCTTTTCAAAAGTCACCCATTACTTTTAGCAGTTTTATTGATCTCTTCCCATTTAACAAAGAAGGCTAAGATGACATCACAATGTTGTGATGTCTTTCATTAGTTTTGAAAATATAAACCATGAAAGCCAAAAATTCAATGGTTACTTGTTCTATAGAAGACTAAAAATAATCAGCCCCACTGAAAAAAAGATAAGATTCTCCCTAAAAATATTTTCTCCAATTTTACTCCAGTTTTACTTATAGCTAACATTGATAAATGAGAAGTTTAAAAGTAGATCCATTGGAGTCACTTCTGATGTTTACCTCTCCAAAGGACTGGAATAGTTCTTATATTTTCCAAATGCAATTAAGAAATTATTCATGAATCTTAGTTTCCAAAGAAAGACAATAACAAGCAAGATTGGCCTACCCTATAACCTGGAATGAGAAAGCATTGTGGTTTTGGTTTTGTTCTTTGTTTTGAAGGAGTTGCGTGGTCTGTCATACCCTGGACATTAATGATGGCTTACCTCCCAAGTGGTTTCCAGAAAAACAAAATGCTGACTTCTTCCCCTGCAGCCTTTTTAAACTAAATAAGGTGTAAGGTATGGGTATAACCAGCTCTCAATCTACCTCACTATCCTCCAGGCCACACTGCATCAGTTTGTCCACTAGGATGCTGTGGGAGACAGTGTCTAATGCCTTACTGAGATCCAGAAAAACCACATCCACTGCCCTACCATCATCCATCCACCTGGTTATATCCTTGTAAAAGGCTACTAGATTAGTCAGATATGACCTTCCCTTGGTAAAAACTATGCAGACCACTCCCCGGACGATAAGCCTTTCCCACAGACTCCTGTCAGGCCTGGTGTCTTGTAAAACATCCATGCCCAAAGAAGCCAAAGCTCTGCCTGTAGCACCAGCTCTGAGCCATGTATTTTCAGACTGAATGCTTCTATTCCATCCTATATCACCTCCCAGAACTGGAAGGAGGGAAGAGAAAATAACTTTTCCTCAAACTCTTTTACCAACCATCCCAAGGCCTTGAAGTCTTTCTTCGTTGCTTTCAGACTATGGGATGCAGCTTCCTCTCCCCCTGCCTGAAGATGAGCAGTGGATTTTATATCATTGGCATCTATAGCAGTAGAATACTTTGAATCTGTCACATGATACAAAAGTAATTGTGAACATCCAAATGCCAGAATATTTACCATTTTAACCCACAGTGATTAGACACAGTATAAACCCACAGGAGTTTTGTCATCAGGAGTTGGACTCCTTATGTGTCCCTTCCAACTCAGTATATTCTATGATTATTCTCTATGTAGGATTTGAACATACTTGTTAAAAAAGCACATTTTCCTAGCAAAGAAAAAGTGATGATACATTGAAATTTTAGTTTAAATATCTGAGTAATAAAATATCTCAGAGATCTCCAGAAACCTGATCTCCCAGCTGGTTTATAACCTAGAGATCTTAGCAGCAAGAGCCTTCTGTTCACGTGAACTCAAATACTTGTGGACCGGGTCTGGAGGCTTTTGTTTCCACTCAACCCCAATGATGCGGAAACGTACCTATGAAAGTTGTTAGTTTCTAGATGTAGCTGTGTTTACTGCTGAACACGCATAGTGGATCTTTGCTAGGAGCACAGAGCAAGGAAACATTTTAGCTCTTCATTGAGAAATAAAGAGAGAAATATAAGAGGATTCTCCTTGAATTCTTTCACCAACATTTATAATGCCACATCAGCATACTGTGATTCATATATGCATTTGTACCTTTGACATATCTCTCAGCCTTTCCAAGACTGATAAGACAACATGTTTGGACTTCTCTTTCACAGCCAATCTCCATTTATCAAATATCTAGACTTAGTCTGCACATCTCCATTCTCCTCCTTGCAAACACAGTGTGGATTTGAGACATAAAGAAACATGAGCCCACCTGGGTCTAATCCCTATTTTAGAATAGGGATATCATAACATTGCAGCGCAGCTTGACACTTTCCTCAAAAGAAATTATCTTTCATTTAGATATTCAATGGCACAATCCCAAAGGTAAGTTGAGAATAACAGACTAATTCGCATACTGATTCATGGTCTTCTCTAAAGTTCATCCATTCCCCAGGATTTGCAGTTCAAAATAGGGTGAGATATTTGTAAATGTTTGATCTTTCCAATCAAATGAATTGGATAAGTCTTTGTTTGTTCTGATTATATCTGTATTCTGTGTAGTTTTTTTGTGAGCACTACCTGATTACAAAAATTTGGGGTGGTATATTCAGCAACTTGGGACAGGACAGACTCTCTGGGCAAGATTAATTTCACCTAATATTAGGCATTAAAAAAAGTAGAGCCTTATATTTGAGTAGAAGTGATTCAGTCACCCTGAGTTTTCTTGACATTTTGTTAAAAAAAAAAAAATATTTTCAAGAGGATAATTAATCTGACCTGCCTTAAATATCTTTTGCTGGCCAGCAGATCAAGAGAGGTGATTCTCTCCCTTACTCCACTCTGGTGAGACCTCACCAGGAATACTGTGTCAGTCTCTGGAACCCTCAACACAGGAAGGACATGAATGTGTTGGAGCATGTCCAGAGGAGGCCACAGAAATGATCCAAAGGCTGAAGCACCTCTCCTATGAAGACAAGCTGAGAGAGTTAGGCTTGTTCAGCTTGGAGAAGAGAAGTCTCCAGGGGGACCTTATAGCAGTGTTCCAATACCTGAAAGGTGGCTATAAGAAAGCTGGAGAGGAACTGTTCATGAGGGCATGTAGCAGTAGGATGAGGGGTGATGGTTTTACACTACAAAAGGGGAGATTTAGGATGGATATTAGGAAAACATTCTTCCATAAGAGGGTCGTAGATCACGGACACAGGTTGCCCAGAGAGGTGGTGGAAGCCCCTTCCCTTGAGAAGTTCAAGGTCAGGCTTGCTGGGGCTCTGAGCAACCTGATCTAGTGAAGATGTCCTTGCTCACGGTAGGAGTTTGGACTAGATGACCTTTAAATGTCCCTTCTAGTCTAAAATATTCTGCCTCTGTGTTTGTAGACAACCTGATACATGATTGAACAGTCCAGGTTTTTCAGCAATGACATTTACAGTAGCTCTTAACAAGTGGGATCCATGTTCCTAACTTCACTTATTTTAAAATTGAGCACTGAGGATCCTCCTTTTCACTAGGGAAAAAAAAAATAAGGTTGTAAGTCAATCCATGTAACTCAATATTTTTGTCCTAAGATTGATTCAATCAAGCTTAGCAGAGTTTTCCTCTATTTTTCTTCACTGCTTACAGAGGGAAAGCAGGAGTCCATACTTGAGATGAACCCTAGTAATAAACTTCTGACAGGAGGGGAACAGGATATTTTGCCTCAGACAATCCCATCCTAAAACGCCAATCTAAAAACAGGAGGAGCTGAACTCCATGTTGGAGATGTCTGTTCTACTCCTTCACCATGGAGACAATCATCAGTAGACTCTTAGGCTATGATTTAATGTATAAACGAGGCGGGGGCAGAGGCTTCCTGTCTGATCATCCACACGGTGAGGTTATCAGCACAGCCAGAGCACAGGCCAGGGTTAACATAGAGTATGGACCATTCCCAAAAGAGAGGCTGGAGGCAGCTGACCTATTTCAGAGCCTGAGAGTTGGGTTGTGTGCAGGGATGTGAGCCAAATTGTCCAAGCAGGACCCAAGACACCAGCCCCCAGCTCACTTTATTTGCTAGTGTAACTATAACCTTAAAGACCATGAGGTCAGAGGAGGAGGACCTGAAGACACCCATTCTATTATTCATTGTGCAAACCTAGAGGAAGAGCTGCCTCTAACACGAAGAAAGAAACACCACAAGCCTGAGTCAGAGGCAAGGTATAAAGGTACTGCCCCTAAATTTATTGTGGTTCCTCAGTGCTTTCTTTAGTGATTGGGAAAGAGAGAGGGAGGCAGATGGGGCATGGAGACAGATTTATATCAGAGCATTGCTGGGGTCCCTCTTCCTCACTCCCATCCCTGGGTGCAGTAGCATAGGTAGAAGAAGGACCGCTTTCCCACCAGGCACATACATTAGTGTCCCCAGATAGGTGTCTATACTCATATGCTAAACAAACCCAATAAAAATACTGGCTTTTGAGCAATTACACTACCTGGGAGTTTAAAGAAGCTAGACGAGGACTTGAAAAGGAAGGAAAGTTCTGTTCTGTGTATAAATGTTATGCTTTGAAAACATTTGGCTGGCAAATTTTCAGCTTTCATTTTTCTCTCTTTTTCTTTCTTGCCCTTTTTCATTTTTGCAACTCAAAAAAGAAGCCTGAGGAAGGGAAAATAAATAGGCCTGGGACATGAAGACTAAAAGAGCAACTTAAATTAAAAAAAGAGAAATGTTTGCTTTTCTGAGAAGAGCAGCAGAAATGTTTCCTAGGAGCACAGAATTGTCTTATGAAATTATGATATTAAAAA
>VXBZ01012856.1:146608-166826 GCA_013399135.1 Heliornis fulica | reverse complement strand
AAAAAAAAAAAAAGGTTTGACTTTGTTTTTGCCAGCCTCATTATTCACTTGTTAAACACAAGCAGCCTGACTGGTGAGATGTAAGGCAGAGATCAGAGATGGAGACAAAGTTTGCACCCTAAGGTTTATAATCAGAATAAAAATTGTTTTCAGCATGATCCATAAATATTAATTGGTTATTATCAGCCAAGGAAAAGGAAGAAGTGTAGATCAGAGACATATTTATTTAAAGTCATGGGGTGAACCAATGTCAGACCCCCTTTCTGCAAAGAGCTCAGGCAAATACTTTTAGTTCCTGTGATCCAGAGAGAAATAAATATCATTTTTATTATGCATACATGCAATTGCTCTTCTTTTCTGGACCAGCTTTTGAACACAAATCCAGTACTTCTATGTCCAGTTTAATGTCCTAAATATGGGTCTTTGGGCACCCTGGTCTAGTGGAGGGTGTTCCTGCCCATGGCAGGGGTTTGGAACTATATGGGGTTTGAGGTCCCTTCAATCTATGTTTTTCAATGTTTCTATGTACATATATTTTCCTGCCTTCCTCTTATCTTTCCCAGCTTTTGAATTAGCAAAGGAATGAGAAAATAAAAGCAGGGGGGTGAGAGACAGTTGGTGTTTAGTGTGAGCACAGATCTCAATGCTGGAACTTCAGTTTCCATTTCTGCAAAGAGTCTGAGCATATTTTTCACAGCAAGGAGAGTTTCTTAGTATTTGGACAGTGTTAACAATAGTATCCCAATCACTATTCCCTAATCACAACATGAAACAAGTAACATATAATAAAATACACGCCTTTCTAACTTAAGACTAGAAAGAAGAGATAACCAATGAAAAAACTACCTTAAAGTTTCCTATAGAAAAAAAATCTGATTTTCACCCATTATAGGGCCACTGTGTAATAGTTCCTGATTGATCAGATTCTGCAGTGGTACACAGATCTTTAAAAATCAGTTGCAGTTCCTTGGTTTCGTACCTGGTGATAGTCTGGCAATTAGTCTCTTCCACTTTAAATGCAAGATAAATTTATTGGAGTTGTACTTGATAGCAATCTCTGCATTTTTAAGGTGTATGAAATGCAGGCTCAGAACAGCTCTCATCACATTCTTACAAGCACTTTTAGTGATTCTTTTACAAGCTTAGCTGTCAACAGAAGAGGCTTTTCTTCACAATACGAGAACTCACCTTGTTACCATAATTTTCTTCTTGTGATAGTAAATTACACTTTGCAGCATATTATGGCAAACTTTCCCATCTCTCAAAACCCCAAACCAAGACACATCCCTTTAAAAAAAAGTCCCAAACAAAATAACAATAACAACAATAATAACATCAACAACAACAATCATCATCATCATCATCATCATCATCATCATCATCATCATCATCATCATCATCATCATCATCTTTCAGTCCCAAGCTAATGAACAACAGACAAAACCTCTCCTCCTCTAGTTAGCTTGGCCAACATATGCAACTAATTCTCAGAGAGGTTTTCTGGGAACCGGTGACAAGATAGGTATTGTGGGCTAGCCCCGGGCAGTCAGGATGGCAGAACGCTTCACACAGCCTCATGTGTAAAGTTTCTGAACTGACACAAAGCTTAATGGAAGTGAACCCTGACAACTGCAGCCAACTGACTGTAAGTGACATTCTGGGTGCCTTGCCACTACGCATCCATCCTCCTTTCTCTGCTCCCCCCATTCTCCTTCTGCCTCTCCCCCTTGAAGGTATAATGTCTCCTGTGGGAAGCCTTGATGCTAAAATGCCATAGTACTCTTTGTCAGGTGATTTGCTGACTACCAACTCCTATGTCATCAGCACTTGGGATGAGAGGACACAGCAGACTTGCTTTTGGAAGGAACAAACAAGAAGTGATGTTCTGGCGAAGGGCAAGCTAAGAATGTGTCTGAAAGCACTGTCTGCTTACTCTGGAATTACTAAGGTCAGACAAGCTTTATCTCAAAACTGAGGGTACTTAATAAGTCCACTCAAAAAATGTGGGGGATTTTACATTTTATGCTTAAATATAGATTTTCAAATTTGGGAGCTAACTTGAACTGTCTCATTGCATCATTAAAGAGTTCTTGCACTTGGTATTTTAGAGCTGGCTCAACTCTCTGTTACAGCAGTGAAACCAGCCTATTTATGTATAACAAAGTAATTTCAATCAGTTCTTCTTGGAGTGTTTTAAAGTACTTTTCAAACATTGGGGATAACAGTAGGCATATAACAAATCTCATTTTATTAGATCTTGCACAAATATGTTGTGAAAGAAAAGCCCTGCCCTCAAAATGCATAATGTACTTGTGCAAAATAGGCCAAGCTGGCAGAGAAAAGAAATATGAGAGGGTTGGTGAAGGCTGTTATCATGTATGTGGTGGAATTATAAACAAGCAGAATTCGGGTCTCATAAATGAAGCCAGAAGTCCTTGCTGTTAAATCAAGGTTTGCCCATACTCACAATTCTAGGCAAAAAAGTGGTATTATCTCAATTTTACATAATTGGAAAAGTGAGGAAAAACAGGTAAAACTACTGTTTTCTGAGAGGGAGGAGAATAAAACCTGGATTCCAAGTCCTCTACTTAATATTATATACCTCCTCCAGCTGCAGGATCACATTATGTTTTTATAAAATACTCCGGTATTTCATAACAGTTTCACAAGTATTTGGGAGTGGTTTTAGAGAGGTATACAGTTTGCATGAGGAATGACAATTTATCTTTTTTATATTTTAAATGAATNGGGGAAAGCAAGAAAATCTGAATCCAAAGGGCTCAGAAGTTTTGAGGGATATGCATATAGACATGATATTTAAGAACATGATTTAGCAGTCGACTTGGCAGTGTTAAATTTGCGGTTGGACTTAAGAGTCTTTTCCAACATTAATGACTCTGTGATTCTGTGAAAACCTATGATTTCTAATGATTTTTACATTATTTGGCAATGTGAGCTGCTTCAAAGGTGTCTGTAGGCCACATTTCTGTGAAACCTGCCACTTTAATGATAAACTCTACAGTAGTTTCTCCCTTTAGGTATAGACACATTTGGGTGAAAATCTGATTTCATGATATTTTCTGTAGCAATGAGTATTGCAGTGCAAGTCTTACAAGGAGAGGCTGAAGTCCCTGGGTTTGTTCAGCCTGGAGAAGAGGAGTCTGAGGGGAGACCTCATGGTGCTCTGTGGCTTCCTGACGAGGGGAGCGAAGGGGCAGGTGCCAATCTCCTCTCTTTGGTGACCAGGGATAGAACCGGAGGGAATGGCATGAAGCTGCGCCAGGGGAGGTTGAGGTTGGATGTCAGGAAGAGGCTCTTTCCTGAGAGGGGGGTCAGGCACAGGGAAGTGGTCCCAGCACCCAGCTTGGCTGAGGTCAAGAATTGTCTGGACAATGCGCTCAGTCTCATGCTGTGATTTGTCTGGTCCCGTGTGGAGCCAGGAGTTGGACTCAATGGTCCTTATGGATCCTTATGGATCCTTATGACAGCTCAGGAGGTTCTGTGATTCTATGATATAATTCTATCCTTATTCAAGATGGGCCTCTGTTCTCAGTCTGATCAGCAGAACACAATAAACAGAAATATAATTTTCCATTCATAAATTAACCTCTATAAAGTATTGTTTTAACATATTTCTTACTTCAGTTATTTGCAGAGACACTGTGAACAGAAGTAATATTGCTCTACATATTGGAGCTTGTTTTGGAAAAAAAGTATAAAATTTGTAGATAAAACCACCCTGAGTTCATGAAATGATAGATGGTTTATTATATGAAAGAAACATGTAAGTGTTTCTTAACTTCTTAAAATCCTAGATTCTTAATGATCTTGGGCTAAACTTAACAAAAAGTTAGGTTGTGTCCCTCCTATAAGCAGTGTTTTTGGACAGCCATGAAATTACTTACAGAAATTATCTCAGCACTTTGGGAAGTGAAAATCTATATGGCAGTTTGGACAAATGACAACAGAGAAAGAAGAGTATTGTAACCACAGAATCACAGGATGGTTTGAGTAAGGAGGGACCTCAAAGCCCATCTAACCCCCTGCCATGGACAGGGACATCCTCCTCCAGGTGCCTAAAGCTCCATCCAACCTGCCTTGAACACTATGAGGGATCCAAGGGCATCGACAGCTTCTCTGGGTAACCTTTGCCAGGGCCTGACCAGCCTCACAAGGAAGAATTTCTTTCTTATATCTAAATCTTCCTTCTTGTAGTTAAACCCATTACCCCTTTTCATTCCCTGCCCTTGTAACCTGATCCTCTCCATCTTTCCTGTAGACCCTTCAGTTACTGGGAGCCTTCTCTTCTCCAGGCTGAAGAAGGCCAAGTCTCTAAGCCTGTCTTCATAGGAGAGGTGCTCCAGCCCTCAAATCATCTGCATGGCCTCCTCTGGACCCATTACATGCCAGAGCTGAACATAACTGGATCTTTCCAGACAACTAAAATATCTGTGGCACAAGTACTGAAACTCTTAGGGCCACTACTACCTGCTTTAAATTTCATGCATGCTAATAAAATAGTGCTGATTATGCAAGAAGAAAAAGTAGACAAAGATAATAATTTCAGGTAAATTAGCAAAGTCTTAATTATGTTCTTCTGGAACCTTTCCATACCAATAAAAGTGTTGCTACAACCAGTCATTTTTGATACTATCCTAATATCTGTATGAGAATAACAATCCTCTTTTGAGTGGCCAAGAAGTAGGGACTGGATGGAGAAACTGGTAACTGGAGGGTAACTGCTATATAGGTGATACTTGGGATTATGAAAACCCTTTCAAGGGCTTCTATTTAGGGAAAACAGGACAGATTGCTATTCTTATTCCTACTGAATTAAAACATTTCTTGCCTTTTTTGTGAAAGAGGTCAATTTAATGACTTAACAGTTGCCATTCATCTGATGAACTCATACTGCCTTTTGAGAAGTCTATTCAAGCAAAGTATCTTTTGGAGTTATGCAAGGGACGTCAGCAGAGGAAGATGACCCAGCTAGGATGAAGAAAAATTAGAAAGGAAGGATCATTGGAAGGCTTAAATATATTCTTCCTATGTGTGCTTTCTTTTTTTGCAGTTTTTTTTTCTTCAAGAAAGAAAAAAAAAAGGGCAAATTTGCAAATTTGGGAAGAAATTAGAAATGGAACATCAGGACTGGGATACTTGTGTTTTATTTAGGATTTAGAAGGGAGTAATAGCTATCTTGCACCCAAACATCGTGGCGTTCTTTTTAAACATGTTGTTTATCAGTAAATAATTTCTAAACAGAAGTTCCTATACCCTCTAATAATGCAGGATTTTGGATACCTTATACATGATGTACTATTGGGGTTTATTTATCTATGTAGTAGAAAGTTATCATTTCTTTCAAGGGAGGGAAGCCGAGTGGCAAATGTGAAAACTGTGTGAAAGAATGTATGAACAACAGTATTTGTACTCAAAAAGCTTTGGATATGCAGCTTAGATGTTTTACCCAAGGTCACACAAAAAATCAGTGGCAGAGATTGAAATTCAGCTTGAGTCTGCTGAATCCCATTCAAGTGCCCAAACAGTGAAACCACCTTTTCTAACTGATGCTTAATCTGTCATCTGAGACTTAAAATGTTTTGAGGTGGCAGCAGCTGACCCCAAAACCCAAGTTTTATATGAAAATATTTTCTAGTCTAAACAGTTATGTTAAATGAACCATTAAAAATTAAGCATTGAAATGAACTGACCTGAACACCAACCAAAGCATGCCTGAGGCATCAAACAGGTTACTATTTTTTTTCCTTTTATTTATGATGGGCAATGTGACAAAAGAATTCACTAAATTCTGAATACTAAATAAATTAGTCATAGCTAAAATGCCACTTCAATAATTTTTCCAGGGAACAACCACAGTAGCTTTTCCTCATTTTTGTTCCTTTGGGTCACCTGGTCTCCAACGTCTCAAAATCAGAAAAACAATGAAACAAAAAGAATCTGAATGCTAAATCCACCAAACTTTTTTTGTCATGTAAGAATTATCTGGTTTGAATACTGGGCACAAATATCTGGAATTATATACCTCTGTGTAAATGTTACTGAATCGTAGATACACGCCTATCCAGGAGCTGCCAATGTGTTTATGTGGACACCCTGTTTAGAGGGTGAGAAAGCTGAGTAGTATGAACACAGTAGGGTTGTGACAGTTGATTTCGGACCAGATAACCACCAGGTGGATTGGGAGGTGGTTGAAGGGAAGAAGCCAGTTAGTTTTCTTCAGAGTCTCGCTGGAGGCCTGTAACTAATGGTGTCCCTCAAGTGTTGGTACTGAAACCAGTATAGTTCAATATATTTACTGATGACACAAAGCTAGGAGGGGTGGCTGACACACCAGAAGGTTGTGCTGCCATTGAACAAGATTTAGACAGGCTGGAGATCTGGGCAGAGAGAAATTGAATGAGATTTATAAGAGCAAGTGTAGGGTCTTGCATCTGGGGAGGAACAACCCCAGGTACCAGTATAGGTTGGGGACTGGTCTGGTGGAAACAGTGTAGCTGAGAGGGACCTGGGAGTCTTGGTGGACAGCAGGATGACCATGAGCCAGCAATGTGCCCTCGTGGCCAAGAAGGTCAATGGTTTCCTGGGGTGTATTAGGAGTGGTATGGCTAGTAGGTCAAGAGAAGTCCTTCTCCCACTCTTCTCTGCCTACACCTGGAATTTTGTGTCCATTTCTGGGCCCCTCAGTTCCAGAAGGGAATCATCAGTTGGGAATTTTATGAAGGGCTTAAAATAAAAAAGGGTTGTGGTCTTGTTTACTCTGTATATGTCTGGTGGAAATAGGATGGGAGAGAGTTGCTCTATAAAGATAGCTTTTATGGGGAAAAAATCTGGTGGAGAGAAGAATTCTCTATGCTTTTTAAAAAGTTTATGATAATTTTCAGGTTTTGATAAAATATTGCAGTGCATTTTCTTTTTCTTTTCCTTTTTTTTTTTTTCCCAGTACCTTCCTTAATTACAACATCTGTTTTTATAAGGTGATTTGCATTGTGGAATATCCACCCTTGGAGAAAATCAGAAGTTGACTGGACATGGTCCTGTGTGTGACAAAAAACACTTGACAGCAAGGTTTTAAAAAACTAATTTATGTAAAACCCACGTGAAGATTCAATACAACACTATTGCAGGTTATATGGATAGAATGGAGAAATGCACCATTGCAGTCTGGAAGTGCGACTCTACTTATCACAACCACAAGAGGTACAAAAAAATGCACTACTGCCAACACAACTGAGTCACGACATGCGGGACCCAAACCTCACGATTACCGCCCGCAGGCAGCTCACAAGACTCAAGATAACAACGGCAGCAGATTCACGAACACACCACCCCAGCCCCCAAACCCCACCCGTGGGTCAGTCACTCCCCCGACACTACACACTTGGAGCATCTCGAATGTTCACTCACCCCTCTCCGGGTCAGGGCTCTCAGGCCGGTCCCTCAGCAGCAGCCTGGC
This sequence comes from Heliornis fulica, assembly GCA_013399135.1. NCBI lineage: Eukaryota > Metazoa > Chordata > Aves > Gruiformes > Heliornithidae > Heliornis > Heliornis fulica. The sequence continues at coordinate 159,352 of VXBZ01012856.1, read as the reverse complement.
CACGGGGAAGGGGCTCCTCGCAGAGCTGGAGAAGCCAGCCCGAATCCGAGGGCTCTGATTTGGTTTTATCTCCCTGACCTACGGGACTGTGCCCGAGTGGGCGATGCCACCTCTGACATCAGCCGTGTGCCCCTTATCTTATGCCCCACCTTAAGCACCTCTTTGTATTGTCTGGGCCCATTAAGGCCAAATGGGGACCCTCAGGCTTCCCTTTGTCTTACCTTTAGGCAGCTGAATGGTGACTTGTTGGGACTCGGGGCACACTGTTGAAAGGAATTCAAGGCTCAGCCAAGGTTTCATTCTTTGAGACATGCAGAACTGCCCTGTTAAGCCTCGGTTTACAGGACAGCTCAAGTTTGAGCTGTCTGCACAATTCTGCATGAGTTATCTGCAGAAATGGGGCCCCAAGGCAATCCAAGGCTGAGCCAGTTTTACACTCCCACTCCCCCATGAGTTGCCTGGTGCGCTAGACATCACTGAGACCTGTTTGATGAACTCAGAGCTAGACCATCCTTACACCACGCAGCCAGCCCTACTGTTCCTGCTTGAGCAGAAGGGTAGGATGACCTCATCTCCAGAGGTTCCTGCTAACCTCAACCATTCTTTGATTCTGATACTGTTATTGATTCCCAGCTTTGGATTGCAGTACTCATATGAATTCTTCCCTTTCTGACATCTCTCTGAGGATGCACTGAAGGAGGGACTTTCTGGAGAAGGAAAGATACGCTTTGGCATATGCCAGGTTAGAAAGGATCCCACCTTGCTAGGACTCACCCTGCAGTGAGCTGAATATACCATTTTTAGGGAACTTTGCTGCCTGCTCCTTCTGTACCAAGGCAATGGCAGAAGCAGCCTTGGTCAGAGATGTTTGGTGGGCTACAAGTTGTGACAGCTGCCCCCGCTCCAGGGAAATAAAATGTCCTCAAAGAGAATAAGCAGTGCTTGAGATCTCCTTCTCGAAGCTGTAAATGTTCACACTCATTCCAGCCACCTCCCACCAAACAAGATGAGTCTCTTGACAGGGAAATTTGAAATCTTGGCAACCTTCCGTGGAGGAAAATAATCTTTAAGGAGCCTCAAAATTGCCCTTGGGCAAATCCTCTTTTCATAGTCATGATAATAATAATTAATGAAATTCCACAGTATTCAGAAAAAGGCCAAAGCTTTTAGAAAATCTCCAGGCTGCCATTTCCAATTATAAATTGCCACATCCAGTAACATCACCCTGATAAAGCAGAATATTGATCTGTACAGGCAAGTGAGGATGCATCTAAAGTTGAGATAATATCAGCACCTCTCCCTTAAGATATAAAATAAACTGCTTCATTTTATTAGATTTACATATTAAAATAAAACCTAGCATCCCTGCTACTTCATATAAACTAATGCCAGGGAGCTCGAAATTTGACTATCAGCTAAAACTTGGTGTTTGGGGATGACTGATTCACTCTTTCCAGTAAGAAGACATCTGATTTCTCAGTCTAACTGGCTGATAAATGCCTGCTAAAATAAGTATTTTACTGAAAACAGAGTTATAAAAATAAAGAAACAGATAAAGCAGTTAAATGCTTTCACAGAATCAGAGAATGGTCTGGGCTAGAGGGACCCCAAGGACCATAGAGTACCAACCACCCTGCCACAGGCAGGGCCATCAGCCTCCAGGCCTGCATCTAGACAAGGTTGTCCAGTGCCCCATACAAACTGTCCTTGAACACCTCCAGGGTTGGGGCATCCACCACCTCTCTGTGCAGCCTGTGCCAGCACCTCATCACTCTTTCCATGGAAGAACTTCCCCCTTCTGTTCTCCAGGCTGAACAAGCCCAGCTCCCTCATCCTGTCCACCACGTATTGGAGAAGAGTTTTTCAGCACTGTAAATTTGCTCTATATAATGTTTTAGGAGACTTGCATAAATTATTTTCACCATCCAGCTGTAGAATCAATTGATTGGTTCTTCTGATTTGATTAATTAAAAAAAACAACAAAAATTACTTTATTAAGTTAGGTATAAGCTGCTTATGAATTAAGACTGTTTGCTTTTGTGGACAGAGTGGAAGTATGTCTAAGGAGAGAAAATTTTGGTTGGTAGAGTAGAAACATTTAAACTGAAATTGAAAATGTTTCTGTGAAATGATCAGAATTTTTTAAACTTTACTTCTCTGTTCTGCTTTTGCTGTAACTTCAAAACGATAACCTGTGAAACGTGGTTTTCACGTGCATGTGAAACATGCTATTGTCAGCCTGCCTTTATTCTTGTGCCAAAATGTATCCCAACATTTTGTTCAGAGAACATGTTTACAGCAGTGAGATATATACTGTAGTCATGATGCAGTTAGGAATCAGTGCTTGAAATTCAATGCTGAAATTTGAAAATCAGAAGTTTTGGATTTTTCAGTGAAGGCAACATGAGAGGGGAAAAAAACATAACACTGAACCTTTCTGCATTTTCTATAACAGTTATTTGAGGATTCTTCCAGAATCAACCTTTCAACCTGAATATTTTTCAGTACTTCCTAAATTGTGTAAAATAACATCAGCGTTGTTGTTGTTGTTGTTTTGTTGTTGTCGTTGTTATTATTATATTAACTAATATTTATTATAATTAAGCAAGTTTTTCTCTGAAAATTGTTGTGGACATAAATTCCTGTTCCACTGCAATTCTGTTCTTGTGTAGCTTTTTTTGGACCTGCTGCTGTGTAACTCAGACCAGTTCAGTTTTGGCTGAAGCCATCAGTCCAGACCATGTCCACAGCTTGACTGGGCAATACTTACTAGCCCCACCACCACTTCAGTGTATGCCCTGTTCCATTCTCTCCCTTAGATTTGCAATTTAAAAGGTGAGCCTTTCACACTGGGGTGTCCAAAGTTGTCCCCCACACAACTAATTGTATTTGAATCCCTACTTTAAAAATTTGTCCCAGAAGTGCAGTTGTTTGAGAGTCACCTGGGGTTTTTCTTTAACCAATTCAGATATAGGTATTTCCTGAGGATAAATACTCCTACCAGCATCAAGGTGGGCTAAACTGCCTTCTGCAAGGTGGAGAGTTTCTTGGGATCAACTCCAGAGGGAATCTACCCAGAAAAAAAGAGAAGAAATGTCTTGCTTTTAGATACTTTACTTTTAGAACTGTGCCAAGACAAATTCTATCTTCATGAAACTACTTATAAACAAATCCAGGTTATAGACATGCTTTTTTTCCTAGAAATAAAAACATAAGTGGGTAAAGTCAGTTTTTTTCTTCTTTTAGAAAGGTGCTGAATTAGTGTACAGTTGAAAATCAAGTAGGATAAAATGTTTTTTGGCAATTCTGTCCTTTTGCCTCCTTTCTGTTCAGTGGAAAACCAAAGAAGTAACGCTCCATCATACCCTTGTACTTCAGGTTAAGTTTTTGTCTCCAGGAAATCAGGGTAACCCATTTCACAAATACTTTCAAAAACAGTGGAGGAACTCTATCAGTTGTAATATGGAATTTAAACATGTCCTTTTGTCCCAAAGTTAAAATATATCACCCTCAATCTTGTAGAAATTTGCCTGCAGAGGGATGATTTATAAATCATTCAGTAAGAGATGATGTTACAACTAAAGCAGTGGGAGTTTTGAAATACCTACATCAGATTAGGCTTGTGTTTATTTCAAAAAAAGCTCTGATCTACTTTGGATTTTTGGCAGGCACAACATGAGCCCAACATGAACTACTGTAAATCAAAGTCTTTTTTGAAAGTCAAACTTGGAATGCTTCCAATCTCAATTAAAAAACAATTGATGCCTTTTGGACTTCTTTTTTTTATTATTTTTTTTCTTCTCACTTACCCTGTCCAAACCTGCCCATAACAAAGATCCCACCAGGAGCTAATGAAATTGCAAATACTTTTATGTTTCCTTGATTTGTGGATCTTTTAAAATATTGTGGGTTTGGGTTTTTCTTTCTCTGTGATTTTTTTCTTTTTTTTTATAAACAGTTTAGGAGGACAAAATCATCCACAACCAAACACTTAAATTAGTAAAGATCAACATTTGATATAGTTGTGATATAGTTGCATATCTCAGATATAAAAGGCAATGGAAAAGAAAGAAACTAGGCAGCATTTGAAATCATTAAATTTATTCAAGGCATGTTTTCATGCTTTTCCTCCCTCACTCCTCCAAGATAATAATAAACAAATTACTTATGACTAACTCTGCTGTCTTCATGTAGTCTAATACAAATTCAGTGGCAAAAGTGTTGCCATTTAAAGTTAAATAAACCCTGGTACACATATATTTTTTGTCAGAGAATAAATATAAATGTCAGTGGAAGATGCCTGAATGTCATCAATTTTGCATACAACCACAGCTACAGAGGGTAGTAGTTTTCATACTGCAGCTAGTTAAATTTAGTACAGGATCAACCCTTTGTTTTACAAATCTCAGAGTAGAACCTCTATTAATTAGGTCTGCTGATGAGTTTATAACCTTTTACACCAGGGCAGAACTTCATGGCAGATGTCTCTCCCTTTCAGTCTGCCAACGAGCAAAAAACAGGCCCTACAGGTAACAAAGAAGGAAATAGAGAGACTCAGAGAAATTAATTGTTCTGTAAATTTGAAATCTAATGATGTTCATTACCTTGGTATAAATGATGAACTCAGAACCATGAGATCTTCTACAGGTGAAAAATTCAGCCAGAGTCTGCAGGGCAGGATTGTGAGACTTATATAATTGTGAGAATTATATAATGATTCCTATATATAAAACTTGTGATATAATGATTCTGAATAATAATGCTTATTATTACTTGCACTTGCACTCTTGATGAGATGGAGTGGTCTTGGATTTAGCTGTCCATTTGTGAACAGGAACAGAAGTACTCAGACCCTAACTTAATGAAAACACAGATAGAACAGAGATCTTTGGAAGAAAGGCTCATCTTGGTTTCATCATCTTTGCTCTCAGAAGAAAGTGTATCACCTTCTAAATATCCATATTTAATTTACTGGTTGTTTCCTGTGTCCCAGTTCTGGAAGTGTATATGACTCAGGTCATGCTGTGTTACAAGGAAAAGTATGATCTAGGAAAAGAAATATCATTGTGAGTTTTAAGGGAAACATGCCTGTGGACTTTGCAAGCTACTGCTCTGCACAGAAATCTGAACAGGACTGGAGCTGGTTGCCTCTGTATGGGAATCATCCTTATTAATATTTTTGTCCTTTGTTCTTTGTGTTTATTTTCTAAATGGCACACATTACTTGACAACAAGCATATTGTGAAGGTCAGACTACACAGAGTGACATAGACAGTTGACAGTCTCAGAATAAAACAAGTACACTTACATCCGTGTGGCAAAGGTACAGTTTGAAAAAAGTTCCTTGATTGCCAATAATGATCAGAAAATGTAGCCTAAGAAAATAAACCATATTTCTGAACCAATGGACTCATTGTCAGAATAGGTATAATGGCAGTGTTTACACCATGTATATCACCAAACCACACTGATCAGTTTTCCCTCTATACATCAGTTGATTAGACCATGTACATAGGTCAGTTCTGAACTAATTTTATGAAACTGTTTAATATTCTCTGNGCAGAAAGATGCCACTTTGCATTTCCACACTGTTTGTAAGAATCTTGCTTCACCTACTTTACTTCCATTAGACCAAGGTCTTAAGTATGCAATAAATAAAGGTGTAGGGTTTGAATGAGGAGAGGAGGCTGAACAATGGAGGATGTGTATCTTCAGAAGCATTAATGGAGCATCTGAAAGCTGAGTTCTTTGCAGGATTCCTCAAAGACACAGCTATGTATGAGGACTCAACCAGTCTTCACTTAAATTTTGTTAACACAGTATAGCAGTGAACTAGGTGGGAACACATACTGCCCTAGAGAGCAGACAGACACGTCTTGCAGTAAAGTGGATAGACTTTGCAACTATCCCACATTTTTTCAAGATTAGGAAAACTGAATTTCAGTGCCCTAAGAAAGTAAGCAATGAACAAAGCCTGGAGTCTTTGTTTCCTGTAGTCCAGTGGAAACAAGTATCCCAGCAGTGACTCCTGGATGGAGTTGCACGGACAGGTCTGCAGAAGTAGCTTATTTTCTTATGTATAGATTTGATATGTTTATTCCAGTTTATTTTATTGATTTTCCTTATGGTTAAAGGTTTTGCTGGTTTTCTGCTTTCTTTTTACTCAGAAGCGAGATATGGAGTGAAATGTTAACCATCATTCAACCCCACTAAAATGCATTTACTTAGGTATTTGATCCATATCTATCTCAGCATTTTGTTACTTGACTTGCCACATTCTGTGACACTCAGTAAACATCTCACTGAAGTGAATGTCACATAATTTCAGACTATGTTCTTGGCTCTGAGAGACCCAGAAAACCTATGCCTTGTCATATCTCTGTCAAATTTCAGAGCATGATACGTTTCTAATAGGCTTTTCACAAAACCCTACAGTGGAAGAAACTTACGGAAACTTTTTCAGTATTCTTTCTGATTATTTTCTGAGTTGGGGAAGAAAAAAGAGTTTTCAAAATGTAGAGGGGAAGTGAGACCCAGGAATGTGGAGTTTCATGACAAGCTATCTTAGATGGCTTTGAAAGCCTCACTCTAAATGCACCTGTGTCAGGAATATTTGTAACTTGTTGCCGAAGACACTATGTTTTAAACCTCAGTGCCAGAGCTGTTATGAGGAAGGTGAACAGATCTGTAGCTGTGTCATGAGAGTGGGAATCAGCTCGGTTCCTGACTCAGTTCTGAGTTTTGTGATTCTTGACATAGTCTGTAGCATACGACTCATTTTATCCACCTTTTACTAGGTGTTGATTGCTTACCCTGAAAAACTGGGATTCGGCTCCATATTGAGGCAGGAAAAAATTGATTCCTACAGTGTGGTAATGTGCCCACATTTGAATAAGATGTCTACACTCCCTTTACAGCCAACGGAGAGCTGATCATCATAGTCCATAGAGATGATACATTTGCTTTAACAATGTGTTAAGGTGTCCTGCCTAAACACTGTCTACCTCTCCAGAAGGATGTGGGTCTCACTTAGATTCTTGTATTTTTCTGCCAGCTGTGTGGGGGTATTTTTTGCATCTTAGGGAACTATATTCCTATTATTAGGAAAATGCACTGCCTCCTATGATAATTCAAGCTTTTTTTCTAGGCATTAGCCATTTTGTGTCTCATGCTTTAATCACAGGCAATGATTTCCACAAACAAGGTCTAAATTTAAATATCACATGCTGGTTTCTGGAAGATGAGACAGTATATCCAGATCAACAAACATTTAAATATTTGCTCATGTGTACAAGCTCCTGGGGACAAGCTAGAGGAAGGCAATCATGGCAGAATCATAGAACTGGAGGATATCCTGAGTTGAAAGGGACTCATAAGTATCATCAAGTCCAACTCCTGGAGCTGGGCTTGTTCAATTTGGAGAAGGCTGCAGGGGGACCTTGCTGCAGCCTTCCAGTACTTAAAGGGAGTGTATAGACAGAAGGTAAATCAGATTTTTACAAGGGTAGATAGTGATAAGACAAGTGGGAATGGATTGAAGCCAGAGTAGGGAAGATTTGGGTTAGATATTGGGGGAAGTTCTTTACAGAGAGAGTGGTGAGGTGCTGGAACAGGATGTCCAGGCTGTTATACTTTTGTGTTATATGATAACCCAAATTTAAGGCTGCCATTCACGGTTTTGTATTGTATTTTCTTTCTCTTTGTTTACCTGGTGCTTCTTCAACCTCCTTCTCTCATCTACTGACCATCTTTGTGCACTTCCAACAAGCAGGAGAATCTCCATGTTGTTGGGTTGCCTCTCTGTATGTTCAAAGGAATACAAGTTGAAGCATGGATAAATTGGAGTTTATCATCACACTCCTTGTTTGCTTGTTTGTTGGAGCCTACATGTTAGGAGAATGAAAAATTTTATGACAGTTATTAGGAGCTAGTATAAGTGATTAAGGGAGTGGAACACCTTCCTTATGAGGACAGGCTGAAGGAGCTGGGTTTCTTTAGCTTGAAGAAGAGTATACTGAGGGGTGACCACATTAATGTTTAAAAATATGTAAAGGATGAATGTCAAAAGGACAGAGCCAGGTTCTTCTTAGTGTCGGCCAGTGATAAGACAAGGGGCAATGGGTCCAAGCTGGAACATAAGAATTTACATCTGAACATAAGGAAAAACTTTTTCACTGTGAAGGTAACAGAGCACTGGGACAGGCTGCCAAGAGAAGTTGTGGAGTCTCCTCTGGAGACATTCAAGACCAATCTGGACGTGTTCTTGTGTGATTTAATCTAGGTGATCCTGCTTAGGCAGGGTGTTGGTCTTTCAAGGTCCCTTCAAACTCCTAACATTTTCTGATTCTGTGATTCATTAAGATGTCAGCTATTCTTATAGCCTTTATTTCTGGATTTGTTGCAATCTTTATTGCATTAATCTCCACTGTTCTACTACTGTGGATAGGGAGATAGTGACACATTTTTATGAAAACAGGGTGTGGAGGATTAGCTTATATTGTCCATAGCTTAAAGTGGAAGATTGACTGTCCTACCCTTCCTTTAAGTTTGAAGTAAAGGCTGCCTGAAATATTGTCTTGTGTTGCTGTCCATAGGCTATTTTTTTTACTATCACCTAACAGGTTCTTAGTCTCTTTGTTTTGTGCTTCCTTCCAGCACCCCTTTCACTATCTCTTTGCAGCATTTCAGCTACACATTTGAATATTGCAAAAGCTGCGACTAAACATTAAAACAAGAGAACACCAGATAAAAATTCCCATTTGTGGATACAAACCTTCTTAAATTGCCATTATATATTTTGATGATCTTTTAGCCTGTGGGTACTATCACTATAATTTGCAGTGTATAAGTTTTAATAAGTCAATTATAAATGTAATGTATGCTGCAAGTATCACCACAGTAACAGCTTAATAAACAGGGTCTTTTTTAATCTTCTCCTCAAAACAGAGTTAATGTACCGTTCTTCTAATTTATAATCAAAATGCAAACCAAAATTCAGCTTAACAGTTGTAGTGTAGCTGAGGTGCTTCATATCATTAACTTGAAATACCTAAAGGCAAACCTGTTCTTTTCTAACTGCAAAAGATACTAGACAACTATATGTTAGGATAATACACATATTTGCATTCCTGTATGTTCATGTATACACGTAGACGTCTACCTATACATTTAGAGAGAGAGGATATATACGCACACACACATATATTCCTCTGGAGTATATGATTTCTCAGCATAGAACAAAGTTTATATCAGAATGATTTTGTGATATCCACATTACTCTGGTAGAGATAAGACATTTTGCACACTGTATGTTGCAATCTGGTTTTTAATAAGAAACTGCAAAGCCCTAAGGAAACTCAACCAGAAAGTCTCTGCTGTATACAAACATTTTTATTTTTCTAATGATCATAGCAGTCAAAACTATCTTCCTCTGGTGGAAGCAGTTGGACCTGGTGGATATTACAGTAATACCCATAATACTGGAGTGTCCTAATTCTCTACAACACAGTCAACAAAGTGAGGTGGGTACCTTTGAGAGCCTGCAAAAGGAAAGCAGAGAAGTCATGGCTGATGTCCCTTGGGTTTTATGGTCCTGTCCTGGAAATGTAGATCACTCCTTCAGTGATATGCTACACTTCCACCTTGGGAAAGGCCAGGTGTGTGTCTGACAGCTAGGAAAGTAGAATAACAACCTAACGGCAAGCCTGAATCCTTGCTGACATCTTTTGCCTTGGAAAGTTAATCATCCAAAGACTAAACATCTAGTCTTATTCATCTAAGCTGCATCTCATCAGTGCAGAAAGATTAATAATTTCCAGAAGTGATATAACCTCTTCTGAGAAACCTAAAAGATGAAGGTGCCTGGAGTGCCTATCTCTCCCCATTAATTATATACAAGACTTTGGTGATGAATGTAAACTACATACTTAAGGTTGAGGTTGCTGAACTAAGAAGAAATATCCCTTTAATTCCTTCATCCAGGTCACAATATTACAGGGATGATCTGACACTTAGCAAGTTTGGGTTACTGTATGAGTAACTTTCTGTATGGGAAATGACCTTTACTGTTGTTCTTTTAACACTCAGTATTCTTGAGAAAGTTGTTTTCCATTATTAACTTTTGTAAAGAAAATGGGACAATATTTTTTCATTGTATCACTCAACTGGCTCCAGTCAATTCTTAATTGTACTTTATAACATAGACACATGCATAAATACAGCTGAGGGACTACATATTTTTTTTTTTTTAAGTGATCAAAAAATAATAATGACTTGGATCTGTAGATAATTTTCCTTATCACAGAATCACAAAATCATGGAATCACAGAATTTTAGGGGTTGGAAGGGACCTTGAAAGATCATCTGGCCCAACTCCCTGAGTAAAAACTGGGACTGAATTTTCAGCTGGGATAAAGCACCACCATTCTGTTCCCAATTCCTGGCTCAAAAACCTTGAATAGTAATCCAGGAGATAAAATACTGTTCTCAGGCAATCCTTCTTCAATGGCTTATTCAGCTTGGTCTGGTGCAAAGTTTATTCTCACGTGATTGAAACTGCGGTAAAAGTCAAGGGAATTCCAACACAATCACCTATGCTGCCAACCCCAGAAGCCAAAAGTGGAACTCACCCTTGAGAGGGTTAAACATAGTGCACTCTTGAGGGTTACTATGTCTTGACACTTTGCTTTTGCACTTGAAAGTCAAAGACATTGAATTGCCCTTCCTTTTCCTCTCAGCCCTGTCCTTAACAGAGGCAGCAAGCTCCTCTGTCCTCTGCTGTGGTGGTTTTGCCATATGGCTTCTACAAGAAGCAGCTAGAAGCTTCTCTGAGATCCAACAAAGTAAATACCAGCTGAGCTTCCAAGGTCAAACTGCTTTGCTGACAAGACTGGGCCAATGAGAACTGGTCACAGTGCCTCTGGGAATCATATTTTAGAGAGAGAATAATACAAACAGCTGCGTTTTGCCACCAGAGAATAGAGTGAGAAGATGTGAGAAACTTTGCAGACACCAAGCTCAGTGAAGGTGGGGAGGAGGAGGTGACGAGAGATAATTCCCTGCCACCTGTGGAGAATACCATGGTGAAGTGGGTGTCCCCCTGCAGCCCACGGAGGATGAAGAGACCCCACTTGTAGCCTATGGAAAGACATCATGGAGGAGGTGGAGGAATATAGAATATGCTGTGACCTACTCTGGAGCAAGCCCCTGGCAGCACTTGCATCCCATGGAGGGATGCAAGAGACAGAGAGAGACAGAGAGATTGAGAGAGACAGAGAGAGATGGAGGCCCACGCCAGAGCAGGTTTGCTGGGGGAGGGCTTGTGACTCTGTGGGGGATCAGGCTGGGGTCAGCAGTCTGGGACTGAGAGACTAAGAGACATTTTATGAGTTTATAGCAGTGACCCACGCTGGGGCAGTTGGTGAAGAGCCAAGGTCCAGTAGGAGAGGACTTCACGTAGAGGGGGTCGTGGAGGACTGTCTGCTGTGGGTGAGACCCCAAACTAGGGCAGGATATGGGTGTGAAAAATGCCACCCCCCACCCCCGTCAAGAAGGAAAACAACTCATGAGGAACTGACAGAAGACTGAAGCTTCCATTCCTCCCCCTTTTCTCTGTGCCATCCTGGGGAGGAGAAATCATGAATAAAGTTCAGTCTGCAAAGAAGGGAGGGGCAGGGGGTGGTGTTTAAGAGCTGTTTGTACTTCTCATTATCGGACTCTGGTTTCTGTGTGTGTGTGTGTGTTGTGTAATCAGAGTTTTCTTTCCTTTCTTCTGTGTTAAGTCTGTTGTTTCCATGATGTTAATTGCAGAATGTTCTCTCCCTGTCCTTATCTTGACCCAAAAGCCTCTCAATATGTATTTTCGCCCCTGTCTAGCTAAGAGGGGAGTGCTAGAGCGACTTTGGTGGGAATCTGGTCACCAGCCAAGCTCAAACCACCACATCTGTCTAGACAACCAATATTGTCTACAAATCTATGTCACCATTCTGTTTTCCCTATGCAGCTGTCCCATGTTTGTGATGATTTCAGTAAGTGAGCACATGTACAGTGCGACTCATCTGTCATTGCTTCTTTTGTCCACTCCTCTCCCGGTTCACCTTAAACTTACATGGGAACCTGGAGAAGTTAATAAGAAAGATCAGAGGTAATGTTTCCCGACAATTGCAAAGCGTGCCTTGCCTTCCAAACATGATTTCCTCAGTCTGCTCAGTTCTAGATATGAAACCATCCTTCGCTCTGCCACTACCACTCATGCACAACAAGGGAGAAAGGGGCATTACACAGTACATTTTTCCACTGCTGTGCTGTATCTCATTTACTCTTGCTACTGAAATACACAACCTTTAATTAGCTCGCTCAGCTCCACTCTTTTTTTTTTTTTTCTCTCCTAGATGGGGAAAAAAAAAGCCATTTATTACTGGCTAACATTCATTAAAACTTGTAACTAGTTTGTTTATTGAAACCAGACGGCATTTCTTCCTCTTCCCAACCTGTCACTGTGTGGTATATTCATATATAAGGCATCAATAATTATACAATGCATTACAAATGAGCTTTTAAAGCCAGGATGCAAATTAGGAATGTAAATGTGGCTTCTAAATTGGCTATGTTAATATGAAATATGATTCTTTCTAATAGAGTGGGAGTAAGCCCCAGCGGTATTGATCTTTTCCCTTTTCTGCTTGAACCACTCCCCCCCTCCCCACTCCCAACTCCCCCCCCCCTCGCCCCGCGGTTAAACAGGAG
>VXBZ01012856.1:108630-146427 GCA_013399135.1 Heliornis fulica | reverse complement strand
TCTCCCCCCACGCCACGATCTAACTCATCCACCAGCCTCTGCTCCTCAGAGTCATTTGCAAGGCAGAGATGGAGGGAGGGCGAGGGAGCAGGGAGAGCGTGTGTCTGCCTTGATGTGCGGGGACTAAGTGCTGTGCAGCGGCAGGAATCGCTGCCGAGCGCTGCTCGCCCATTAGCGCTCGGGCGCAGACCTCGGACTGACCTTTGGAGAGGAGAGGCAACGGGGAGAGGGGACGTGGGCAGAATGACAAAGGGAAGACCGGCCACCGGCCTTCCTCCCTGCGAGGCTGCCTCAGCTAGCTTCGGCCGCTGACCTGGTGCTGGAGACGTCGGTACCTTCCGCAGGGTGGTGATGAGTGAGGAGGGGAAGAGAAAGAAAAATTGAGACAGGACAGCAGATTGCTGGTGGTCAGGCACAGGACTGTGGTCTGAGAACTAGGGAAGGCGATGAAACTTTTGCCCAAAATCTCTGCTGTTTGGAAGTTTATTCTTGATAAGTGTTTGTAGGGAGAAGTCATCCGGCTCATGTTGTGTGTGAATGAGCAGTGGCTGGACTTAATTCTGTCTTGGTGAAGGCTTTATGCACCATGGCACTGAGGGCCAGGACACCATGGTGTCAGGGGCTGTACATGCACATAGAACCAGGGTGATTGTCCTTCATCAACAGTGGCTTCAACAGACAAAGAGATCGAGATGAAAGTAAAATTATTTTAGTCCCTTTGCAGCCTGGAGATGCCTCCTCAGTCCCACATACATCCCCCTCTTTCTTGATGATGCTCCTTCTGGTTATAGGTGCAATGACTTCTGGAGCACTGCTAGAGACTGTCTTTATACATGAACTGATATTGCAGAGATCCAGTGGATACTGACAGTTCAACACACACAGGGCGGAACAAGTCTGCCTGATTCACACTGTCATGTAGCTGATCTGACTCTCAAATAACGCACTGCAGCCTCCTAAACAGATGATGCACTTTGTACATTTGATAGACCATTTAGGTCTCTTAAGAGAATAGAGTCTTCTTTGGCTCAAGATCACTGCACCTCTATATTGTATACTTAATGTTTGATGAGTATCTGGCTAGAAAAAAATGGGGCTTTCTTATGCTAAATCAATGTTACCTATTCTTTCCAATCCATTTGGGCTTATAAGTGACCCTGTGTTAAAAGAATGCCTTGGATGCATCTGGAATTTGGTGTGGCAGCTTTTGCTCAGCTCTCAGTCATTTTTGTTGAGGGCAAGGAAACAAGAAGTCTGCTTGTCTCTTGATTTAGCCCTAAACTGCAGTTACATCTGTACAGTGCCTTCATTTCCCTATGTGAAAGCAAGAATAAGATCCAAGATTCTGCTTTACCCAGGGACTGCTGCCTCTGTCATATGCTGTAATTTTCAGACAAGTACCAGAAGGAATATTCACATCTCTGACAACGAGAAGGCTCATTCTATTATGGATAAATTGCTTTGGTTTTCCTAGTGACTTTAAACCAAGCGTGATCCACCACTAACTTGGTGCAACTTTGTGGACTTCAGTACAGCCTCTCTACATTTGAACATTTCCCTGGGGGTCAGCTAGAAAAATCTGAAATAATTCCTGTACTCTGAATCCCTACCTCTTCCTTTTTTTTTTTTCCCTCTGTTCTTTTCTATCTTTATTCAGTCTTTATTAATTCCTCATTTCCCCTATTTCCTTGCCTTCCTCACTTTTTATTTTAAACTCTGCTTTCTATCTGGAAAGTCCCAAAGCATCTTCCAGCTTGCATTTCTAAAGTTCGATTCCCCCAAGAGTGTGCATCTACTGGCAGAAGTTGAACGAATGGGATTATTCCCTCACCTCTGAATTGCAGCCACTTCTGAGGTAGAGCCATGCAGCCACTGTCTTCAGCATGTGCCTTGAGTCTCCAGAGAGGGAATGAAGGATAACCTTTTCACCTGAAAGTACCTTTTTAGGTAAGCTGAATATAACTTGGAATTAAGCCAGAATACTACAGTTAACACTTCTTTACGAGCATAGCTTGGGATTGTGACCAGAAATGTCAGAGCATTCTTTTCATGTGTGTCTATTGGACCTGTAAATGTGAAGCACAATAAATTCATCTCTCTCACAGATATATGTATGTATCTTGCAACTATACATATGTATGTGTATGTATTTGCATGAGACCAATGCTCTGGAAGCAAAACCTCCTAGAAAGACAAACAGAAGTAAACAGCCAATATTTTTGTAATGACAATTCTTTTCACACATTGATTTTTCCAGTGGAACTCATCATATTTGCAAAGTTTTTTAATACCTCTGAGTAAAATAAAGTAAAACTGTAGGGTAAAGCACTGGACAGGACTTCTGTTTCCCAGTAATTTGCTGCTCATGCATTACTTTGAGTAACAATGATGGAGAAAGAGGCATTTTTTGAGATTCTGCAGGTTTCTCTGCAGTTTTATGTTTAAAGGTTTTTGCTGAAGCAAAGCAGAGCTGGAGGGAGAGGGGGTCTCAAATAAATTTCAAGTTTACAGCCACTGGATAGATAGCAAAATTCTTTAGGGATTAGCAGCTAATTTTAAATAGAAGAACATCATCAGCAAGACTGAAACAATAAAAAAGGAAATTCTGTCTGGGAGTTACAACACTAAGGATTATGGATTTGTGTTCCAAATGCAAAAAATCAGGAAAGAAACATCATAGGATAACATGTTGGAAGGGACCTCAAGGATCATCTGGTCCACCCTTTCTTGGGAAAATCTCCATCTAAGCAAAAGCACCACCTTGACAACATGGTTCAGTATCCCATACAGTTGAGTCTTAAAAGTGTCTGGTGTTGGTAAATCCACCACTTCCCTGAAGAGATTGTTCCAGTGCCTGATTGCTCTCATTGTGAAAAATGAGCATCATTGTCCCAGCCTTTTTCTCCTAATATTGCGTAAGAATGGATCTAATTTGGATATGTCAATTGGATGACCATTAGATTAAGCACACCTTGGTTAGTTCATCCTTCAGAAAAAGGAAGCTACTTGTTTTACGTCTCTTCTAAATAAGGTACCAAGCACTGGAAAAAAAGGACAAGCAAATTTCTCGCTTCTCCTCTTTTATCAGGGTGGTATCAGTGTGTTTACTACTGAGAAAAGACCAGGAACAGCAAGAGGAAATCTGTCATCAACAGAGAGAGCAAAGCTGGATGAGTCAATGATCCGAAGTATTATTTTTCCTTAGATCTGTCAAACACACGCTTGTGTGTCTGCGCACACATGCATAAATACATATATATGCAAAAATATGTAATGGTCTGTCTGTAATGTGTTTGTATACATTTGAATCAGGTGTAAACACCAAAGCAGACAAGGGTGCATTTGCATATTCAGGTGCACCCATTTCTTTAAAAACAACCAAAACAATCCTCCTCTGTGTCTACGTTCATACTTTCACATTGACATGCATACGAACACATCCTTCTCCCCATGTTTTCCTTGTCAGAACACTTTAAAGGAAAACATGGATTTTGGTACTCCATTCTGGCAGAGAAGTTAAACGTATCATACTGTATTTTTTTTCTTCTTTTTTAAAAGAATAATCAATGAAGAGAAAGTGCTCCAATTTTCTTCAGCTGCATATGCTAATTCCTGTGATAAGTTATTTGAAGTGTACATTATGGCATGCCTCTCAAGTGTATACCATCACATAGCTACCACCAGGACAGTGTATGTGATGGAGATGTGACAAAACAGTCCATCCCTGTACAGACCCATCAGACACATGAGAAAGTGCAGAACTTCGTTGTGAGATTTGTTTATAAATTAAACCTGACATCTTATGATAGACATGCGATTAGAGCGCTTCATGTTGGTGATACGTGTAATAACTGAACTCTACGTATAAAGTCCAACACATCAGCTGCTTTAAAGGGACCACCAGGAACGTGCTCTGTTTTATCCAAAACACATAAGGACAAAACAAGATGAATCTCTTCTAAAATTTCAGCAGACCAGCAAACATCTCTCACTGTGCCAACAGATATGAAAAACACAAGATGACAGGTTGCATAAAGAATGAGGTATCTCAAATAAAACTTTCCTACATCACAAATGCTCACTATTTAACTTACTGCATGAATTTTAAATACATTTTGCGATAGTCTGTTTCCACTGAAGTCAAAAGTAAAACTTTCCACTCTTTATTGCCTGTCATGTGAAAAATCCCATTGAACACACAGGGCATATATGAGCAAATATTTAAGCTTTGTACATGCACTTTTTTGCAGGATCAAAACCTGAGGTCAGATCTTATTTCCAAAAAGCTTCTTGCCTTGAAAATCAAGGCTGATTTAGTGCAAAAGAAAGTCTCATTATTGCCTTCTCTTTCCATTCAGCCATGAAATAACTCATACCTCTTGGGAAAAAAAATTAGTTATTGTACAGAGAAAGCTTCCAGGAGAAAGAAGATAAGAATCAGAGACCTATATGAGATCCAGTTTGTCTCAAGAGAAGAAAATGTATCTGGGTTTTCTCACTAATAATGTAAAAGACTATATTTTAACTCCGTTAACATGTACACCTCCATCTTCTTATTCAAAGAATGTTGATACTGTGAGCCCCATTTGCTTTTCTGTCTAGAAAATGTCCCTCTAACCTGGTGTTTAGCAAGCAGTTTCTGTTACAGACCGTAAGTATCTTAATTTTGGAAAATGCTCAGTATTTTAGCCAGTTTTATCTGGGCATCTTCAGCTCATGATTTAAATTTAGTTTGAGAGAGGATTTTTCCCTCCCCCCCTACCCCCCAAAAGTAAAGTCTGTGAAAATCCCTTCCCACATTGAATTTCCTGGTACAAAGTGTGTTCTGGCTAGCACAGTGAGGGACTGTTCACACTGTATCCTCATCACGTTGCATCAGCCTTGGGGCTAATACCTGCAGGTTGCTCTTTTGCCAGTAAATTAAACAGTGTCAGGAAAATGGATATAGATGCAAAATTATCTGCTTATAGGAATAAATAATTAGAGTAATCCCTGGCACCTTTTGGTATGGACCCGGCAGAATTTACCCCCTCCAAATACGGAGACCTGTGGTTGGTCTCAGCACTACTCCCAGGGGGCAGGAGGATGAGACCCCTCTATTTTGAAAGATGAAAGATGTTAATAAACATGGCAGAAAGGAGGCTCTGTCAGCTTCAGTTTATTAGCAGAGACTCTGCCTTAAATTCTAGGTGCTTTGAACTACCCTCAGACTGCCTGCCAGAGGGGTCTTTGCTTCCACCACCCCCCAAGTGCTGTTCAAAACTCCATGTGCAAATCAGATCACAGCTACCACTTCCCGAATAAGCTCCAGGGTGGATTTTGAAGACATATAGACATGCACAAGCCTGTATACCCACAGGAACACAAAGAGGTTTACATAAATATGCCCCTACCCAGTAGAAGTCAAAGAGTAATGCTAGCAAACAGGAGAAAAATGAAAACATTGTGGCTTTCACACTGGTTTTGGGTACAGGAGACTTCTGAATGAGGAAAAAAAGTAATTGCATTCATAAATTCTGGTGTTTTCCCAGTTATAGGCAACCTAAGTGCAAGAATTCATATCCTCTGCTGAGCAATATCTATACAGTTGCTGTACAGCAATTTTGTCTTCAGATTAGTTAGGGGTAATTCTATTTTGGTTTATAAAGTCAATGGAGCAGAACATTGTCATAGGATAGTGGTCTCCCACTGCTACCTCATTTAAGCAATCAAGCAAAAATAAAGCATATGTTACACCTTGTAATGTATTTCTCATTCTTGTATTCTTACACTATTTTCATTGTCATAATGATCCAGTATATCTTTATCTGCTTGGACTTTTTATATAAGTTAGCTTCTCTCTAAGGTTTACAAGTTAATAATTTAACCAACAGCCATGTACTATATATTATTTTTTCACCCAGAAGCACAGTCTTCCTGAGTTACAGTCCATAGAAAATAGTTCAGCTACAAGAGAAATGGCCTACATATGACAGCAAACTTCCACTATTATTCCACGTTGCATGCCTAATCCCTGCTGTGTTAGGTGAGCCTCAGTCGCTATGCTCTTCTCAAACGGCTGACTTCCACAGACTGCTCCTGACGTGCGCAAGAGCATTAAGGCACCCGAGATTTATGTTCATCAGGATTCTGTGGAAGTAGCTTGTGACTCTTCTGTATGAAATGAGAAATAATGTGAACTGCTCTCACTATTGACGTGAGGATGGGTTTGTGGTTAAAATATTTGATGCAGGTGAAAATAACTGTGCTAAATTCTCTTTTTAGCCAAGCTGTCCCTGTAAGACATTTGGTTAGTGACTTTGCTTCAAAAGCACTTATGACAATGCTAAGTCATGTAAAAATCAATGGAAATTATAAGCCTAAAAGCCACCAGGGCTGTGGTATTTATTATTTCTTTTAGGAAAACAGCTATATTACCATTAGGAAAGAATCATCAGGAAAATATAACGTAATTTGCCTCTGTCTACTTTTTCTATTTGGGTGGAAAACATTACAGCTAAGGTACTTCCTCCCATTCGTACAAATCCCCCTCATAAGCTGCTCAGAAGGGTGCTGCAGAGACAGTATAACCCAGATAATAAGAATCAGAGTTCATAGTTTCAAAGCAAAGTCAAAGCTATAGGGTGTCAGTTAAACACCATCCCCTCTAACAACATTTTAAATAATCTACAGTACCTCTTCTCCAGTCCAGAAGCGTACTAAAGTCACGTACATCTTGAGTCACAACTGCCACCAGTATTGGTGTCTCAACTATCCTAGAGCTTCCCAAATGGTGCTAAGCACTGGGTCAGTTGTGTCAAGCCCTTGGTGTACTCTTGTCAAAACAGCTGGTTAGATTGGGCATTTTCCTGATGTTTTTAAGATAATTTACTGTTGTTTCTATCTGCTGCTGGAGTCACTGATGTGTTATTTCAGAGATCACTTTTAAAGGTTTAGTCCTCTTCCTTCAGACTCAGTTCTTAAAGTCTCAATGATAATAAAATTACAAAATTGGGTAAAGGATATTGTAGCTAAAGATCGAGAGAAATATCTATTCCAGATGCCAAGGTATGTTTGACTGCAATTTTCTTCCCAGTTAGGAGAACAGTTTAAAATACGAATAGACAAATTTTGGAGAATCCTGTATGGATCAATTCAGAATTGATAAGGGGATAGGCTGGCTGAACTGGCAAGGATTTTTCAACTCCAAATTGGGTGATTTAGAAAATCCATAATGGCTTTAGTGAGTACTTGACCTAATCTATGGGTACAGCAGCAATAGTAGTAGATACGCTGCTAAAATTCGTTTAACTTGGGTGGAAGTTGTGAACCTAGGAAATCTGAAATGTCATTCGAAGTTCTGTGTGTAAATGGAGCAAATGTTTTCTCTTTCCATACAGTACATGCACATCAGGATCTTGACCTGTGACCAGTACTCTTGAGGAGGAAAGGAAAAAAGCTAATTAAAAAAAAATCAACTTGTTGTCAGATATATTTTTATTTCAGGATTTTTTGGGGGGAAGAGAGGAGTCAAATACCAGCTCTCCAAGTCCAGTCTGCAAAGCATGTGCCCATACCATTCCTTTAAGTTGCACCAGGGATGTGAGGCGTGGTCCTTAAGAATCTGATCTAACTTCAAAATTATTCCTTCTGTGAAGAGGGGTCTAGTCCCTATTAATTTAAAAATAAGTGGTTTTGAACTCAAGCTCCCTTTAAGGATGCTGTAATGAATACAAGTCACAATCCAGCATACTTTACTCTGACTAATGCCCTCTCCATAGGAAAAGTGAAAGCAAAAAAAAAAAAAAGTAATCTTGTTGTGGTTATTCTTTCTTATTTATATATACACATGCTGAGGCAAATGACATTCCTGTCACTGGAGGGACATCAAAAAGGAAAACGATTGCAAATTTCTCACAGAGCTGAACTTCCTGAAATACTTTATTTGGCTTAAAGAAAATAT
Organism: Heliornis fulica; assembly: GCA_013399135.1. NCBI lineage: Eukaryota > Metazoa > Chordata > Aves > Gruiformes > Heliornithidae > Heliornis > Heliornis fulica. Next base: position 138,485 of record VXBZ01012856.1, on the reverse strand, counting down.
TATGAAAAAAGTAATTTTCTTACTTTCACTAGGTCCTTAAGGCAGGTGGAACTGAGAAATAGCTAACGGGTTGTTCCATAACTAAAAAATTATCTAGAGTATTTTATCTTGATTTTTTTAAGTATTCAGATATTAGTTTTCAGAGTAGCTTATTATTGGCTGGATTTCTTGCTTACGTTATTAATATTTATTTATTTATTTAATTCCCTACTTGTAACAACGTAAATGAGACTGATTTTTAAAAAGGTATTAAAACCTCAAATATATTTGTTGAGCATTTTAAGACCAGCATTTTGAGATCATCAATAATTTTGGAAAATCTTAGATTCTCAAGAGGCTGAGGAATTTAGATGTGAGCGTTTGCCTTCCTGCTCATTTGTATTAATAAATGGCATGTGGGAGAGAGAATTTTGTTTGTTTCTATTTTGTCTCCTGAATATTAATTTCAGACCTGATTCTGCATCTGGCATATGATAATTCAAGTGGTGAAAATCTGTCCACTGGTGATGTGAGCTTTCAATTATAATAGATCATCAATAAATCCTGGAAAGATTCAAGGTCAAGTTGTATGGGGCTCTGAAAAACTTGATATAGTTGAAGGTGTACCTGTTTATTGCAGGTGGGGGTAGTTGGTACTTGATGACCTTTAAAGGTCCCTTACAACCCAAACTATCCTATGATTCTATGATTTTATGAAATCAGTTGAGATTTCCTGCCCTTCCCACGCTCACCCCCATATATTCTGTGAAGTTATTGCTGGGAAGAAAATGACACTATTAAATGAAACCAGTGAAAAATTCCTAAAGCAAATATGAACATTTACATTCATAGATATACATGCAGTTTCAGACAAAACCCTCTCCTCTGTTACTAAGCTTTATTTTTTTTAAAAATAATAGTTCTTATTAGACCTAGTCAGTAATGTATTCCAATTCTGTCCAAAGATTTGAAGAATTCAGGAGAAAATAATAATAATAATAAAGGGTTATTGCAAAACAATAGCCGGAAGATTATTGCATTGCTTTATGGAGATATGGTGTGGGCTCTTTGGGAGTCTGATTCACACTTTGTACCCAATTCCATTATCCATAAAGTATGAAATCCTTATTTCTTGGTAAGTGGTGATGGGATTTTTGCAGCATGCCAGAATATGGATTGGTTCAGACTGGTAGGGACCTTAAAGATCATCAAGTCTCAACCCCCCTGCCATGGGCAGGAACACCTCTCACCAGCCCAGGTTGCTCAAACTGGCCTTGAACACCTCCAGGGAGAGGGCAGCCACCACTTCCCTGGGCAACCTGTCCCAGTGCCTCACCAACCTCAGAGTGAAGAATTTCTGCCTAACACCCAATCTAGATCTACCCCCTTCCAACTTAAAACCATTCCTCCTGGTCCTATCACTACAGGCCCTTCTAAAAAGTCCCTTCCTGAATTGAAGCCCCACTCTTTCCCCATACAGTTGAATAGGATAGCATGGCCTACTGAAATGCTGACAGTAAGATAAGACTTTTTATTTGAATGATCACAGAATTGGGACTGTTCAGCCCCCGTGAAGTCCAGGGTTGTCTGTTCTCTCATTTCAATGGAGCTTGAATATAGCATATTACCTTGACTTATTCTATGAATAAGCACAACTATACCGTAAACTAGGTCATCTCCACATAGTTTTGGGCTTCACTGTCCAGATGAAGTTCTTTCCTACTGGTTGTATTACTGCTTTGATAGAGAGCCTGCTCCATGTATTTGAGGAAAGTACTTTGTCAGCTAGTGAAATTTGAATTTCCCTGCCTGATGAACAATAGTTTTACCAAAGGCATTGGAAGTTCAATTTTATTTGGAGACCATCTCTTTCTGTGTGGCAGACAATACTTTCTCCAACATACCCTAAAAGTACCGTGAATGATCAAAGCGCTAAATAAAACTTATTACATTGATCCAATACAGTACTTTTTCCCTGGTGAAAGTCTTTCCTAGAAGCTTTCAGAGCACCTGTCCAGGAGAAGAAAGTCAGAGTGGATGCAGGGATTTTAGAATTAAGGTGCAGTGATTTTAACAGAAATTATTCTTAGTCATGTAGTTGTGTTTATGGGTACATGAGTGAGCATCACTCATTGCCACATTACTCCTAGTCAGTAAAACACCTGACTGCTTAATTGCACCTTTATTGCTCTAGTGGTAGCTGTTACCATAACACTAACTCTCTCTATATAAAATACACTATTTTAGTATATTTATATTTGGGTTCAGGGCAAACTAATATTAATTACAACCTAACCAGTCCATAGATGTCACAGACCTCTAGTTTTGACTACAGCAGTATCAAGTCCTTGCCTTTCTCTTTTACAAAGGAAAAAAAAAAAACCAAAAAACAACCCAACCCTCTATTTGATAAAGCTAACCATTTACTTTAGGTTCTCCAACAAATTTTACTGGAAGCAGTTGCTAGCAGGGAAAAGGGGGTTCCTCTACATGGGTGATAAGCTTCCAGATGGCTAAATTTCAGTTTTGGTCCCTGAGACATTGGAGTAATTGTGCCAGACTCTGAGCTCTCTAAGGCACACTGCAGCTCTGCCTGGTCTCGGAGCAATGTAAATATGAGAAGCCACAAAGGTGACCTAGAATTATCTTCCTCCCCTGATCTCCGGGGTAGCAAGTTTTCCGATGTCATTCCTAGATGTGGTTTCCACCAATCATCCTTCCTTTTTTATCCTTGACTACAGAAATCTCCATGGAGGCTGGTAGAAAGGGATGGCTGGGCACTGAGAACTTGTCATATTTACTACTTTATCCTCTACCAGTCTGCAAGGGGAAAAAAAAAACTTGCCGTGAAAGAGGAATAGATGGAGTAGGAAAGTGTCTGACTTTGGAAAGGAACATTAGTACAGAGACTTTTTTTACTTTGTAAAATTTCAGTTACAGCTCTCTTCTCCTCTGTATAAACAGGAAAAAATCCGGCCAGCGTCTCACTCAACCTTTCAAACCCTTTCTCTGGCTTGAGGCTAATTGCAGCTTTGCATTCTGGGAAATAGAGAGGACGTCCAAGTCATTGAAACCAAGTCTTAATTTGGACCCGCGTTTCCTCCTTATTAAACTGTTGGTAATTTGGTACATGAGAAGACTGCTCCTGTGAACAAGAGGCCTGGCCCCCTCTCCATCCTCTTATACTACAAAGCTTGCATTTTTCACAGTGGATTAGCAAGTCTAGACATCCTATAAAATGCCAATGTACGTATGGATCTTCAGTGCATATTTCTCAGGAGAGTTATGCTTGTTTGCAGTGCTGCTTTCTTAGCCCGATCAATACAGCCACAGCCTTTTGCATTTTCTGTCAGAAAACAGAACCCCACTCATTGAACCAACTTTCTTTCTTTCTTTCTTTCTTTCTTTCTTTCTTTCTTTCTTTCTTTCTTTCTTTCTTTCTTTCTTTCTTTCTTTCTTTCTTTCTTTCTTTCTTTCTTTCTTTCTTTCTTTCTCAAATAGTGGATGGAGAGGAAAGTGGGGGTGGGGAGTTAGATCATATAGCAAGCACCCAGGGAAGTTGTGAATAAAGTATCTTATTTTAATTATTATTACTAACCACGAAGGCACGATAAGAATTATCATGAGAAAAATCATACCTCAGGGGCAAGACAAGGACTGGGGAAGAGAAGGGAAAGGAGGCGCAGCTGAGTGCGAGAACCCCCACGGGATGTGATTATCTCCTGATAACAACATCCCCAGACTTATTGCTATTATGAAATTTCATTTTTCCATTTTTTTATATACACAGATACATAAATTATTTAGGTGAAGTATTTCAATTCCCTGCAAACTGCGAGTTTGCATTAAAATGCTTCAACTGTGAGATTCCCAGGTATATTAATATCCACCCTTTTAGGATGTTGAGCAGTCCATCAGAATAAACTCTTCATCCTCGGCTGTTTTATGATATTATTACAATGTATTTTAGTTGGGGAATGGTGGGTAGAACAAGTTTTCAGAGAAATAGACTTGTTTGGGTTCCATTTGGTTGCTGGAGGGGAAAACTCCACATAAAACGACTCTGGCTGTTCAGTAAGGCATCCTGATTTCTCATTATTATTATTTTTTCCCCAGCAGAACTCTATTTCTTCTCTGCTTTTTTAGAAGTCCCAAGACCCCTTCCCATCTACTATAATAACAGTGAGAGGGGATTGCAGCAACAAGACATAGGGACCTTGAGGACTGCATCCAGATGTGTGTTTTTTATGTCAAGTTTCCTGGCAATTACATTTAAAAATGAGGACAGAGTGATGGTTTAAAAAAAAAAAAATCCATATTGTAATTAATTGTGATTTAACAAATTTTAAGGCTTAACAATACATTAAAAAATACCCCCTCACTTTTTGTTAGGCTCACCCAACTTATATTTACATCTTTTTTATTTCCTTTTTACATCATTAATTTTCCAGAAATTTTTATTCCAATTTAGGGACTGGATTGCAGCTCACTGCTGTCGTTTTGGAATAAGGTTGTTGATAAAACAGAAATGACAACACTGTCTCACGATACTCTCAATTTTCTCAGGGGTAACTGTAAATAGCAGTGATCGTTTTGTTCACAAATTCCTTTAAGAAAACACTCCCTGACTTTTTTTTTTTTTTAGAAAAAAACCCCCAACACACCAAAACCCAACAACCCAAACCCCAGCAATTCAATATCAGGGGACATACTGTAGAGTTTATTATGTCTGAAACTCCTGGTTCGTTGAATGCCCATAACGCTGCATAAGGATCTCCTGAAATCTACAGGATCAGGTGAACAAAATCCTTTTCCATAAAGTTTGGCATTCTTTTTCTCCTTTTTCCTTTTTCATATATTTTTTGAGCTATTGCCTTTTCTACCCTATTCCCTGTGGATTTATTCAGGAAACATAGAGAATAATTTTCAGAATGACATTATATTAAGCCAATGTAGACTTTAGGGGGAAAATTAAGCCAGGATAAAACCATGTTTAATACTCTTACGTCTGTGTTTGCGATTTTCATATGCTTCTCCATTCTGTTTTCATAAATGGGAGCCCAGAAATTTTACATTCTGTTTCAGTTTGTTATCAGTATAAACATAACCCTGATGAGGCTCTAATAATTATGTTTCACTATTGAGTGATTTTTAAAGGTAAAATTCATGCTGGGAAAAGCAGATTCTACACACTAATAAAGACAATGCTGATTCTCACTTCAGATCCTGCAGTTGCTGTAATTTCATTGCTTGATTTGTATGCTGTTTCAATGCTTTTTTATCTATCCTGACATCACTGGAGCAATTCCTGATATGTAGTTGTTCAGACAAAACAACAATCAGGCCTTAAGAATCCATCTAGTTGCTCTCCTTTACAAATGTAGCATACAGGTTTAAACAATGAACTGAAGACAATGTTTCCTGGGCTTTTCTTATCTACATGAAGCATTTTATGAGAAAGGAACCCAACCCTAAATAACTTCAACAGTGAAATGAATGCTTACTGGCAGCTGTAGAGTTAGGTATATAGTTGCAACCTAAGGACCCCACTGGTCTTAGTTATCCTAGCATCAATAAAGAAATCTGTAGTTTTCCACCACTAAAAAATACAAATAAAAGGACAGATACCATTCTTATGTAACCTTATTTAGCTCAGCTGAAATCAATAGAACCATATTTATTTAGTCCCAGATGATGGTTTAGCTTAGGATCAGTATCGCAAGCCTGATGAGGTACATGCAGGGAAAAAAAGTAAAAAAAAATTAAACAAACTCAACATATATATGTATACACAGGAATAAAGTTACAGAAGATTAAAGACCTCAGCAAACTCCACTATTTTGCATCCTAAGAGAGAAGTGAGGCTTCTGAAGCCCAGAAGCTTTGCACTTCTAAATGGACATTTGTAGATCTGTCACCTCTCTGCTTTTGGGGATAGAATTTTGTAGCAGAAGGGAGATACAACTGATACTCTGCAGTTTCCAAATTCTAGGTTACCAATGAGATTTGTCTGACCTACTGCTGTGTCACCGTGGATCTTGTTTGCAAGGCAGCAGTAAGGTTTAGAAACCAAAGCTGAAAACCTCAAGACTTCTATGCGAATGCAGTCAAACCTGGTTTAAACATATGATGTTGTTTTGACATCCTAAACAGATGAGGTTTGCACCAGCTCTTAACTGTGTATGTAACAAACAACTTCAATGGGTAGTAAAGTTTCTGGGCAGCAATGTAAGGTATTGTAATCCTGGAGGAGCAAGGGCATCAGAAAGTAAGAGTTTCTATTGCACATCCTGTAAGTTTTACAAAATGTCATCCAATCATGTTCATATCACTCAAGACAATTCAGAAAAATCCCCCAGGCAAAACTTCACTGTCCTAAGTAGTTTTTGTCTTTCACATAGAAGTTACAATCCCTAGCAGAGACACCAACCAGGTACAGGATCCAATATGTTACGGAGATGACACTATTTTACATAAAGTGCCGTGAAGATGATCAGGTAGCTGGACACCTCTCCTATGAAGACAGGCTGCAAGAGTTGGCCTTGTTTAGCCTGGAGAAGACAAGGCTCTGGGGAAACCTAATTACTGCCTACCAATACTTAAAGGTGTCCTACAGGGAAGTGGGAGAGGGACTGTTCCCCAGGGAGTGCAGTGACAGGACAAGGGGCAATGGCTTCAAGCTGAAAGAGGGCAGGGTTAAATGAAATGTTAGGAAGAAATTCTTTACTCTGAGGGTGGTGAGGCCCTGGCACAGGATACCCAGAGAAGCTGTGGCTACCCCTGCATCCCTGGCAGAGTTCAGGCCAGGTCGGATGGGGCTTTGGGAACCCTGGGCTGGTGAAGGTGTCCTTGCTCATGGCAGGGGGTTGGAACTAGATTATCTTTCAAGTCCCTTCAAACCCAATCCAGTCTAGGATTCTAGGATTCTACAATATCAACAGTGAAAACACAACAAAAAATTTTGCATCTTTAAAGGGAGCTCAATCAACTAGAAGCTGAATAGATGAACATTGTGACCATAAACTGCATTTCTCAATAGGGCACAGCTACTTTTCAGAAGGATCTGGATATGCTACAGAGAGTTCGATGGAGTGCCACCAAATGATCCATGGGTTGGAAAACAAGCTCTGCAATATCAAGTTTAAGGAGATCAAATTAGATTATCAAAGGGAAAGCGGAGAAGTGAGTTGATCACTGTCTAACGTACTTGGAAATGTTTAATAGCAGGGAGCTTGTCATCTCAGATAACAATGGCATAACAAGATCCAATGGCTGGAAACTGAAGTTTACATAAATGCAACTATAAAACAAAGAATTTCCTAGCAACAAGGAGTTGTGGCTTGGTGGCAACTAACCATTACAGATGTGTCTTTTTTAAGTGTAATTTGATTTATCTTTATTTACATGTTTTGTTTTATCTGTTAGAATTATTTGGCTTGTGTCTGCAGCAGGAAGAGGAATCCAAGTAGCTCAGTTCACATTTCCTGGAAAGATTCAGTGTTGGTATGTCCTCAGCATGCCCAAGAAGTCTACAAATCCTATATTTAGGCAATATTTACAATCACATTTCATGTTTCTGAACTTTAGCTTGATATTTGTTGTGAAAGAATTTTCTTTGAGGGCATAACTTGGCTGTTGATGATTTGCCTTCTTCTGAAATGTAAGAAGTTGTTTGCGGCTGGAAATGGGATATAAAAGAAAGATTTATTTTGATCCTTATTCTCTATATATTTGCCATCTACACTGAGCTAGAGATTTTGACTGCAAGGGTAAAATTTGTTCAGCTGCTATCAACTCTTGAAGGATCTGACCTCCCTGAAGTCTATGGGATTTTTAGCACTTAAACTCTTCTCCCAGTGCATTTTTGTCTTCCACTTGTCTGTGTTGAATTTCATCTGCCATTGTGTTGCCCAATTACCTACAGTAGTTTAGTTAGGTACATCTGGAGTTCCTACCAATCCTCTTGGGCATGGAGTAACCTAAATAATTTTATGTCTGTGTCATAATAGCCATAAAATAATTCTGTGTCAAAACAACTTTGTAAATTGGTGTTTCAACATTTGTCCTGAGTGCAGCTGAACAAAACCCTTTGTGTATAGCTCCAGTCTTTGCGCCTCAAGGACTCCCCTATTATACACCTGTTCTTGACAGATTGAGGCCTAAAACAGGATAGCTTAGTCACATATTAACCAGCAGGAAGAAAGTCTCTCCTTTTTATTAATGCCTGCCTACTAGTTCAGTGTTTGGAATTCAGTCCTACCTATAAATCAACATCAGAGACTACAACCCAGCGTGTTCAAGAGCTTTGTTTAAACATCAAAAGAAGAACACAGACAAGCGCTATGATAGAAATATAACTAATCACTTGCAAATACATCTTTCCTGTCAGTAGGAGCTTAACCTTTTTGTTTAATGTTACTGGAGGAAAATGCATTTATTTCCATTCTATCTATTTTCTGTAAAGCTATATGCAGGTTTGCTATAAAAATGATACTACTTACTGCTAATATAATACAAACTTAGAAAAATAGATTTTAGAAGTATTCATCTAAAGGGAGATTTATGGAACCTTGCAAATTTCAAGGCTGCACAATAATTAATAAGAACAGGAGACAGTTAAACATGTTTGGCTAACCCATCATTTGATAAAACAACAATTTACTGTGGAAGAGAAATATATCTAAGGTTTTGGCTTGTTTGTTGACTAGCAATGAACACAACATGATTGCATGTGGCACATTGATTGGATCAATTTAACTTCACACTCTGCTCCTGGCTTTCTTGGCTCATAGGGGACTCTGTGAGGATTTAGCCATAGTGTGCAGAAAATCCTACAATCTATAGACCATTCCCTTTAATTTGAATGCTGCAGATTATGGATGAAAGATTGGTCACCTATAGGATTTAACAGTTCAAAGGAAAGGAAAATAAAGAGAGACACAGAGGGGAAAAATACAAACAAAGAGCTCCTGTGAGAAAGAAGTGGAAATGGAGCCTCCTACAAGATGTGGGGCTGGGCTCAGTCAAGTTTCTGTATCTGATTTTCTAATTACTCACACAAGCTCCCCTGAACTCAGTGTCATTATTCTTCATTTACACATTGGGAAGGGAAAGCAGAATAAAGCCCACGATTTCTACTGTAGCATAGTTCATTGCCAGCAAATGCAAAAAAGATCACTACATTCCTGGTTCGCTTTCATCTGTTGTGCTTGATGGTGTTTCAGTCAATACAATATGTCATTGATCAGCAGCACACGCTTTGTCAGCAGGATCAGGACCTCTGTATTCCTTGTAATCTGTTTTGTAGATAATAAAGTGCTCCTCCCAAAGGTGCAGTTTGTAATGCAAAAAATGCAAAAAGCAACCCCCCACCCTGGTAGCACACTGAATATGGGACCTTCCTTTGGAATATAAAGTGATGATACAACTTGTATTAGTTCTGTACAGATGAAAATGCAGATGCACAGGTGAAGTCGGCCAGTTTAAAAGTATTCAGCCCCAGTAGGATAGGGGAGAGAAGTGGAAGAGTAAAATTGAGAAAAATCATGGGCTGAGATAAAGAGAGTTTAACAGGTCAAGCAAAAGCCACACACACAAGCAGAGCAATACAAAGAATTCATTCCCATGGGCAGGCTGGTGTTCAGCCATCCCCAGGACAGCAGGGCTCTGTCACATATGGTGATGACTTGGAAAGACAAACACGATCACTCTGAATGTCTTCTACCCTTCATCCTTCCTCATCGTAGATTTTATTGCTGAGCTTGATGTCATATGGTATGTAATATCCCTTTGATAAGTTGGGCTCAACTGTTCCGTCTGTTTCCTTTCCAACTCCTTGTACACCCCCAGTCCACTCACTGGTGGGGTGGGATGAGAAGCAGAAAAGACCTTGACTCTGTGTGAGCACTGCTCAGCAATAACTATAACATCCCTGTGTTATCAACACTGTTTCCAGAACAAATCCAAACCCTAGTACCATAAAAGCTACTATGAACAAAATAATGCTGGTCAAAACAAGGACAGCATATCCCTTATGCAGACACACAGCAAACAGCTTTCAGCTATGTACCATGGTGTCACACTATATATGGAACTGCATCCATCCTCCTTGTGTCACAGGCATTTAGCATTTCTTCCTTTCCTCCATCTCATGTCTGTAATGGCCACAGTAGATGTTTTCATCTGTCGTTTGGGGACCTAGTATCAGTCAGTTTGGTCTTCCCACTTCAACACCACTACAAGTCAGGAGCACTGGCTCATCTTTAGAAGCTTTTACACAACCTGGAGAGGAAATATAGCCCAAGTGAGGACATCCAAAGCTCCATCCTCAGCCTGAACTCAGGGGAAGGACTAAGTGACTTCAGGGGTGATGCACAACTAAATTAAGCAACAAATATGTACCTAAGGAGTTTATATTATCCACCCTTCAAGCCTATAATTTTCAGATTTTTGTTCTTTCCACCATTTACGTTTTTCCTGCCAAATATCCCTAAGTACAGAGAAGTCTCTTCTTTCAGTCACTAGTTTATGTCTATTCATAACCTTCCACCTACACTCTGCATATCAAAAAAATAACATAATTTTCTGGGCCTGTATTTCCTAATTTGATTTTTCTATGATTCTGTTCTTGTAACTGTTTACTCACACTAATCCTATAGACCACTTCAGGCTCCAATTTAAATGAAAGCTGCCCTTCTAAATAAGACTGCCTTGAATTGCTCCTGTCATAATGTGGGCTACAGTTCTTTCATTTCCTGGAGTGCTAATGGTAAAAGTACAGCACTAGTGAGCATCACAGGCTGCACAATACATTATAAATAAAGGTGCATGCAATACAGTATTCAAGATAAAAAGTATTAAGGTTACTGTAGGGGTACTGTAATATTTAGTGCTCTGTAGAATATGATAGTAGTTTCTAAAACAGCAGTCGGATACTCACTAGGCACAAAACCAAGGCAAATTCAGGAAAGAAGCTGTCAATAGCACAAGCCCTAGAAACCTTCAAAGGGTTTTAGGTATGATCTATTTGCCCTTATTCAGAAATGCTTTTTTTTCATGAGCTCTTCCACTGAAATCACAATGTAGAAAAAAGTATCATGCAATGTGGAACAAGTCATAACCTGCAAACCCTTGAAAAGGGCTCTTGCCAAAATCACGCAGTTTGATGCCCAGACAGGTTAAATAATGCTCACATAAACACACACCTTTTTTGGACTCTAAGCTCTCTTGCATTTTTGGTTCTGGGTTGGTATAGCATCTAACACTCCATGATCCTGGGGAGTATGGATTTCCAATCCACTTTAGGAAATCAGTGTTGAGATAGAAAAATACAATTGATATGAGCAGTAACACAACCTATAATATCATGTCCCTGCTCCTTTTTGTGGCTTCACAGAACCCTGTTCAACCTCAGCACAATCATATGAACTTAAAGCAGGCAAAATAACTATATGTTATCTCAGACAGTATTGATATTGCTTAGCCTCAAAAGCCAAAAGTTTATTACATAGCCATATAACCATGGTGGCTTTACATCCAAAAAACTGACGAAATATTCAAACTTCTTATGGATCTACCTGCCACATAGGTGTCTTAGAGCAGATTCAAGACTAAAGTTAATAAAATCTAGGACTAACTGCCCACTGAACCTGACTGTGGGATGAAAATACTGTATCCACTTGTCTGTATGTTTGGATGTCTCAACAGCATTGCTTGAGCTCCACTTCTGTCCCAGATATTACTAAATGTATTTTCACTGTAGCAGCACTTTGGCCCCTCTGAGCTCTCCAGAGAATGCTTATCCCAGAAGCTGGCATGTGTGTGGAAAGGGAGTAGGTGGCAGATGATTTCATATAGTTTAATTGACAGGCTCAGCATAGTTCTCATGCCTTGCCCAATTGTAAAACTTATTCCTTCCTTTTTTGAAACCTGTACTCACATGGTATCTTTGTGGTAAACTCTGTGATTGCTTATCTGAAATAACACTGCTCAGGAAAATTTCTGTTTATTCCATTTATTTTTAATCTTCTACTCAGACTCAATGACTCAATGCAGGGGTTGCTTCAAAAATCAAAAAGAAAACAGGAATTTCAAAGTTTCTTAACCATTAAATGAACTGTACTGAAAAGCCAGAGTTCTGGTAACAGGGTTTCCTATGAGGATTTGTAATAGCACAAGGTACATTTACACATCATATTTTTGCATGCAAATCTCACCTTAGATTAAAGGTAACTCAGTATTTTCTTCCAGTTATTTTTATTTGGTGTTTGGTGTGAGTTACCACTTCAGTAATTGGAATAAATCACCCCTTCTGGGGAAACCAAGGAAAAACTAAAGTTACAGTTACATTGTGAAATCTGGGCTCAGCTAAGATCAGCTAAAACGGTAATCTCTGCATTGCCAGGATAACTCAGCTGTAACTTGAGGTGAGAGGGGAAACTTGTCTCATAAAATGGAGACTTTCCATCTGAGGTGGTGACACAAGACTTTCAGTCAACTTAGAGAAATGTGTATTCTCAGAGAACAAGTTATTTTATTGTGCTGGAAGTGCCTAATGTAGTCAGACTAATCAGACACTAAGTCACACATTTATCTTGACCAAGCTCTAAAGAAATCCTAGTGTGGAAGTGAAAAAACAGGTGATGTGAGCCCATTCAAAGGTTTTACTAGTAAATTAAGTATATTTGCATGGGGTTGTCTGACAGGGAGGCCAAGTGAAACAAAACTGTCTATCCTTTTAAACTTCAGAACAGTGTGGTCTCATCCAAAATATCTGTTAGGAAAAGGTTTCTGGTCTGTGCTGTCACCCAGACTATCCCTCAGAAATAGCTTCTGAGAAGGTGCTAGTCTCCAGGACCAGGAGAGATGGATCTGATAGGCTGAGAATGGACATTAGCCATGCAATGCAAAGGAAGGATCCTGGGCACCATTAAATTTGGGAGAGAGGACAAAGTGTCCCCATTGTGCTTAAAAAGAGATAACCCAGGACAAACTCACAGACAAGACAACCTGATCTAGTGAAGATGTCCCTGATTATAGCAGGGAGAGGTCGGACTAGATGACCTTTAAAGGTCCCTTCCAACCTAACACATACTATGATTCTTTAAGTTGGATTGCCTTGGTCACACTTGGTCAGCACAGATGTTAACAGTCCATATTATGATACTTATTCTGTCCAGAATCTTCCTCTCCAAAGGATGCTGTTGTCTGGGCAAAGCAATCACAGGGTTTACCTGAGTGGCTAGCCTGCCCTTACAGGTAGACTAACACGGCTTCAATCTCCCCAAATCCCCTCATTTACTCCGTAGTAGTTAATTTTCCACAGCCATAACCCTTGCATTTGTGCTCTGCAGAAGTGTTGCAGACTGTGGTTTTCTTTTCATAGGGCCTTTATGTCTTAAGTTGCACGGGATATATTTGATCTTGTCTACTTTTCAAATGACTTGTCAGCAGTTTCCTATAGAGATAGAAAGGGGCTGAGTGGAAGCAGATTTTTAATGCTATAAATTTAGCCTGCCTTCTCTGCTATGTTAAGCCACAATAAAACATAAAATTTAGAAACCTGTTACCACATCAAGAAAGATCTTGAACTTATTTTCTGTAAGGCCTCTGTGCGTCTAGACAGCCATTGTGGATGACAGCAAATCTTGATTTAACCTGCAGTGCAAGCATACGTGTTCAACAGGGACAGTTTATCTGCAAAATTGAAGGAAAATAATTCAATCTGCACTGGCTCCCAATGTTCACAGTTGTTATAGTAAAACTTTCATAAATGCTAAAATATCTTTTTTAAAGGAATCCTGGTTAGAAAAAGACTGGGAGGATTTTTTGAGCAATCATTTAACAGGCATTTAATGTTTTCTGTGGAAGTAAAAGCTGTTGAAACATCCCTTGTGTGAAGGACTTGATCCAGTTCCATCTCTCTGTGGAGGTGCTCCTGAGTGCTGGGGATTGCAAAAACATGATGACAATGGGAAGGTTTCACGGAAGAGCAGTATGTCCTGCACTCTGTACAAAACCAAATCACCTTCGATCACCCCACTCCATGTGGTTACAGTCACACTTCCATAAGTCCTACAGAAACATATTAAAAGTGACAAAAGGTTTTTTAGACCAGGTTTTGTAGACTAGGAGGAAAGGGGAAAAGACCCTCCAGTGCTCAGAGGCCAAAACAACACTGCAGGGTCCTGTTAGAAAAATATCAGAATAGAAAATCTCATTACATGTGTTGTTTTTAAAGCAGACAACAGAAGTCCAGTTTTGGAGGGTTTTCCTCTCAATCAACATACTTTGTTATTAATCTCTGAAGCTGACATCCACAGACTGAGTTATATGAACAAAACATTGGCTTTTTGAATTGTCATTGATGTGGACTAATAGAATTTGGTACTGCTTAACTAGAGAGAAATGCTATTCACTTTCTAGACCCTCATCTGTCATTATTTAACTCTAAGTTTCCTTTAAGTTCCTGGAAATTTGCTGTTTTCTCTGCATCTCTCTGCCTTCACACTGTCATGTTTCCTACATGCCATTAAATCTTCAGGCCTACAGATGTATTATTCATACGTGCATTGCTTCCAAATAGGTAAAATCTGATATTTCTCAGCTGGTCCCCAATCCTGCAGAAAATAGGTACATGTGTTATACTCAGCACCTGAGCAGTGTGAAAAAGTGAAGAACTTAGTCTTAACATACCTGCTTGTAGGATTATGGTTCCTATCAGTAAGACTTGAAATAGCAGCGTATCTTCAGCTAATTTATTGCTTCCTTATTAGTCCCTTTGAAAATGTATGTTGATTTCAAAATAAAACATCCCTTTGAAAGTTCAAGAATTTAATTTGAAAAATAAAAGTCTATGCCATGTCATTTAATGTTTGCTCTCTTCTAATGCTTTATTTCAATTAAACAGTTAAAAAAATGTGGTTGATCTTGAACATAGTTTTGTTCCTTCCAAGAATATGCAGTTGATTTGTTCCTTCCTCTAAACTTCTTACCTGCAGACATTGCACTAAGCCCAGGGGTTTATAATACAAAGATAAGCACAGAAGAAGGGTACAAAGGGACACACAAGGGACAAAGTGGACAGACGCCAATACAGTGAGGTCTAGTGTTTTATAATATCACCCAGAGTCTTCCATCTATAAAGATGACCAAGTATGACACAGGGTTACAGGTGACTCATTCACTTCTGGAGCAGCAGTAGACGTTTCAAGAGCATTGAACATTCATTGTGTCCAGCAGATGTACACAGCTATGTCCACATTAAGTAACTAACAATTCTCAACCCGGAGAGCAAGATCTAGGGAAGAGATTATAGAATCATAGAATAGACTAATTTAAGTTGGAAAAAACCTTTAAGATCACTGAGTCCTCATAGATGGAGACATTAGGTCACCTTCTGGGAAGAGGCCATGCTATGTCAGTTAGTGAAAAATTTCCATTAAGTTGCACTCTCTGGCTGCTTGATACCATTGTCTCTCTCCACTTCATATAGCAGATTCTACTGGCTGTTGGCTAAAACATGCCAACTGTTGAGAAATGCTAGTTGTCAAGCTTAGTGTTAGAGTTGGCTTAATTAACCTAGAAGAAGTGGATAAATTTGCTGAAATCTTAGAACACAAACTGTGAATTTTCATCTAGATAAGTAAACTTACATTGAGCTTTTTGCCTAGTTAACTGAAAGGACCATCCCAGAGGTGGTTCAAGCCAGCAGATAAGGAGGCTACAACCATCAGCAGAAGCAGCAGCCTTAGACATAAGAAAAGAAGCTACCATCCCAGAGACAAGGAAAGGACAGGAAGACCCCAGACTGTAATATTATTACTGGTCCCAGCTGTCATGTGAGGGGATGGGAACTTAGATTGGAAGGGTATAATTGCCCAGATATTTCTTTGTTCAGAGTCCCTGTGCAGAGGCACTCAGCTCAAGCTGTCAAAATGGCTGTACCACTCAAGTAAATTTTCTCATGAGACTTCAAATCTGTGACTCCAAATCTGAGACTCCACTGCAGAAAACCTATGGTGAATAAACTTCCTTAACACCAACTGCCTGTAACAAGTAAAGGAGATCACACAGAGGAGGAAGAAAGTAGGTAAAATGTATGTGAGATTGTGCAAAAGATGAAAATTCTATAGGACTGAAAATATACAGAATATCATCCTAAAACATGGGACATGATAGGTCTATGCGTGTGATGATCCTTGAACCTGGGGAGAAGTTTTGGGACTTCAAATCTCTGATAACCTTCAACATCAATAAAGCAAAAAAAAAAAAAGATATAGGCATGTGTATATATATATATATATATACTGTGTCTCAATTTTAACAATTAGAAGAAGATAAAATTTTTCTTTATGCCCTTGGAGTTTTCTGACAATTTTTTCACGAGGTGGTAGCTAAATGTGCCTTCCAATGGCCTGCATGCAGTAAGCAAAGCCCCAGATGAAAGCCCTGTGCCTAGACACTGATCAGATTAATAACCAGCAACATGCAAGCTGGAGCCCTTCAAGTACAGACAGCATGTCTAGAGGCATGTACCACTTGAACAATATGTGCCTGTGCATAAATACACCATCCACTTGTGTCTTGCCATGGAGCAATTGCCCATCCATTGAGAACAGGGCAGCCTCTGCCACTCCAATTACCTCTCTCCTCTGTAGCTGCTATAGTCGGGATAGACGCCTGGACTAAGGCAATGTTTTGTACAAATCCCAGCTGCTGGTGCAGAGGACTTTAGGAAATAATCGATTATCATATTAGAATAGCATGAGGCACTGATGGAGATTTTTGCTGACAAAAACCCTTCTCTCATAAGGTGCTCAGTTCTGGTCCTTCATTTTGCCTTTCACACCTTTCAGGATGGGACATCTAATGCAAATAGACCAAGCAGAGATGATTTGGCATCAGGACCTTAGCAGTTATTTCAGAATTGAGCAGGGCCCAGCATTCTTTGAGATGCTTCCCTGTAAGGAAAACTACCTAATTGCTTATAAGCGATAAACTAAGTCTCATTTTACACAAATTTAGCCATGATTATTATTTTGTTTTAATTGCTGCTGATTCTCTTATTTGTGTTCCTTTAGCCAAACTCACTGATTGGAATATAAGGGCACTTTTGTCAGGCTTTTGAAACAAAATCCACAGTGGAACAGCCAGAGTTCAGCCCTAAGCCTTTCCCTATTAGTAATAATGAACAGTAGCTAATCCTTAGCAACACTAAAGTACGTTTTAGTTTGCAGACTAACAATCCTCTAAACATCTTCCCCAAAATGCAGGGGGAGGGGGGTGCGGTGTGGGAAAGAAGATATATTAACACAGTGCATCTCCTCCTAGTGGTATCACCCGGGAAATCACAAATTCACTGGGTTGTACTGCTGTGACAGAATGTCATTTCAATTGTCTTATTAACCATATGAAAAAATATATCACAACAGTGAGAAAACTTCTCAGTTATCTATATCTTACCCCTAAGGCTATTGTCATGAGCCAGTGGCATACTAAGGAAAGAGTACTAATTCAGTTGTCAGCTGCCTTGCCTATTAAACACGAGGAAAAATACCAGCAACAATATTGAAACGAATAATAAGGGTAAGAGAAAGGTCTGGATACCCTTGTCCACTTGATTTCTTAAATTAAACAAATACAATTACTTGTCCTGTTTTCCCTGTCACATAAAATTGTACTGGGAGTCTTGTGTTGCCTTCTAATTGAGCATTTACTCTGCTTAAAACGCTACATGGATTGCACTTTAAAAACGTAAGTGCTGGAATATTCCAGGTTCACGACCTGCATTGTAAACCATAAGAGGATGAGCAATGATCTGCTAAGCCAAAACATGTTCAAGGGCTGGAAGGAGCCAGCTCAATGCTAGGGATTAAGGAAACCTACTGGTTTCTCTGCAGTTATTTGATTAACCCTAGACTAACTCATCATAGCGGGAGATGAACTGTTTCCAGGTGTTTATTCACAGAGATCGGGGTGTCTTCTAAATAAAATGCAATGACATGGTTCACTGTGCTTCTGCTCTTTGCACAGCCCTTGAAAGCAATGGGCAATGAAGGTAGTATTCAGTTTCCTTAATTCTGTGCCATGTGGGAGGACTCTGCAGCTGGATAAGTAGGCAGACATCCCATAAGACCTATGTCAAGCCAGCCCACCCTGTGCACATATCTCAGGGTATCTTAGATGCCACTACAGGACTGCATTTAGCCAGCTGAAGCATGCCACAAAAACCAAATGTATTAACCAATTTATTAACATTTGTGACTGATAGTATTTTATTCCAACTTTGGACCACTGTGCTGGTGTCTGCAGTGATGCTGAAGCATGTGTAAATTTCAAAAATGTCCTTTTCAGTAGACATATTTTTTTCCTTATCATTTTGGTGGCTGATTTCAGTTGCTGAGAACACTTGGGGAAGGTTCAGCTCAAGATTGAGACACAGTGTGTGCAATGCAGCAGTCCATCCTAGAGCACCTATGAGTATCAGAAATGCCTTAGAATACTCCTTACCTTGAGTCAAATCTCCAGAAGCCTGAGATATTCCTTACATCTCATGTTCCATATGCTTAGGCAACTCAATCACATATTTCTTTGTCTTCTGAGTCACTTGAGTGTATTTTGTCACTTGTATATATATGCAAAGTGTGTGTGCAATTCTACACCATTTTTTTTGTTGAGATCTTACAGAGGTAAGTGACTATACAAACTGAAAGGAAAGGCCTTCCAGAAGATATAAAAATGTCATTGCAAGTCTACTGAAATAGAGTGAATGTATTTCTAGTGCTGCGAGCAGGATTTCTATTTTTGGCCCAGTATCAATTGGTTGCTAAAAATGCAGTGTAAGTAATGGAGGATGGGAGCTAGGGGAGGCAGAAGTTTCATTACAGTTTGGTGACTCTGTAACTGCCAGACCAGTGGTTTAATTGGAGTTCACCTATAGGTTCACAAGTTCACAAGGGCGTGTAGCAATAGGACGAGGGGTAATGGTTTTAAACTACAAAAGGGGAGATTTAGATTGGATATTAGGAAAAAAATTCTTCAATATGAGAGTGGTAGATCATTGGCACAGGTTGCCTAGAGAGGTAGTGAAGGCCCCATCACTGGAGATATTAAAGGTCAGGCTTGTTGGGGCTCTGAGCAACCTGATGTGGTGAAACCCTGGTTCCTGCAGGGACATTGGACTAGATGGCCTTTAAAGGTCCCTTTCCACCTAACACCTTCTATGATTCTATGTTTCTATGGGTATTATTTTCAGGTAAGAGCAAGGAAGGATTTCATTCTTGGCCATATCAACATTAGCGCAGCATTTCTTCTACGCTGTCCTTCAGTCGTATTCTTCACCTTCACTCCTTCTGGCACATCTGTATTGCTTCCAGCTCCATAGCCAATGAGAAGGGACCCAGACTTTTTAATATGCACTCAGTGACAGGAAAAGAGGAAACAAATTAAAACACATGAAAATACTTTTTCTTCTGTGAGAACAGTCAGACATGGGCATCGGCTGTCCAGAGATATTGAGAAATCACCATCCTTGGAAATATTAAAAACCCATCTGGACATGTTCCTGGGTGTCTTGCTCTAGAGGCTCCTGCTTGAGCAAGGTTAGACAGAATGAACTTCCAATCTCAACCATCTTTGACTCTGTGATGGAGAGACAGCTGGTTTGGAGGCCTACAGATGGAGCTCAGCTTTAGATCTGTGATACCTTCATCAGTACCTGAGCCCCTAAGGGTCCCATCCTTGCTGATGTGATCCTGCATCCTTGCTCTGTGAATGAGTTTTCCTTCAGTATGATCAGAAATTAGGCCCATGTAATCTCATAATTTCTGCCATTCTTCCTATTGATATTCCTGACAGAGTTGCTTACATTAGAGGCTAAGGAGGTTCATGACTTTAAATACCTAGAAGTTGTTTGTTAAAGGGAAAGGTAATTAGTGTTTTCTGTGAAGGAAATTAGTAAATAATTAGTATATTTTGTTAAGGAAAATAGGTACCTTTGGAGGGCAATAAGACCCACAGACACTAAAAGGGTCCCAAGCACAGACCCCACCCTGGAGAAAAGGCAGCGGGGACTTGGAATGGGGCTGGATACAGCGCAGATGAGGGTTGCATGCCATCCTCTGGTGACTTTAGACAGTGCTCTGAGTCTGCCCAATGGAGTCAAGTGGGGTTGATCCCTCTGCCTGATGGAGCTACTTTGAGCTGGGGCTTTTTTATCGGGACCATACATGAGCTGAAGTCCCACCATGACACAATCCTACCTTGGAACTGGCCATGGGCACTGTTGGTTTGGATCTACATCATGATCCTTGATCTGACACTCTAGCCTTGCCTCAGTCTGTCCCTGTCCCCACAGAGGTGACTCATTACTCAAATGATTGAAGTGCTATGGGAAGAGTTTAGGTTAATTTCTGTTTTCTGAGAAGGCATATTGCCACTTCCATAACCACAATGCTTGGAGAAAAGGGAAGGTTATCTTCTTCATGGCAGTGAACCAGTTCTGTCTCTGTTACTGGCTCTGCCTAAAGCTTTCATACTTTGAAAAATATTCTGAGACCTGGATCCAGAAAATTAATTTCCTAAAGCTAAATTCTGGAGAAGATTGCAATCCCACATTCCATATTTTTCTCCTTCAGTTCTTTACTCCAGATATCATCATCAAATGCGAGAAGTTCTGCCACCTACAGGTCCCTTGATCTCCTCTGTTTGCCAGACGGTTTGGGTCCATCAAGCATCACAAAGCTGGATTCTCTTTCTCATGCCCTAGCTGGTTTTCTCTGGCCATACCTCAACAGAGCCTCCAAAGAGAAATCAGAAATAATCCCTGCTGCAGTTGGCCCCAAGGGCAGAGGAAAGGCCCTCACATTGTTTAGCTTTCCAGTGTAAATGTCTCATATAGCCTTTTCTGTGTTATCCTTAATATAATCACACCAAATAAAAATACGGCACACTTCCCATCCACTGGATTGAAACTCTGGAGAGGGAAGATAATCGGCATTTCCAGAGAGCAGAAAATGTGACTGGATAGTTCTGTTAACATTGTATCTTACTAATGCTGCTATCATTCATAGGAATGATATCCAGTACTATCAGTCTGAATAAGCTCACATTTGTGAAAATAAGTTTAAAAACTCTGCATGGAGATACTTCACTGAATAGTTGTTCTCAGTATTCATGAGAGGAAATATTTATTTGGGTGAAAATAGAGATCCAATTCTTTTCAGTAAATTAGTAACAGACAATGCAGAGTCAAAAGGGTATCTTTCTTCCTTTTTTGTTTGTTTTTTTTTCTACTTTTTATTTTATTTGTAGCAAGCCTTCAGCAATTTGTAATTAGATCTTTCATGCTGGGAGCAAAGAAGGGAAAGAGAGGAAGAGTAAGACCCATATTTCCACAAAATCATTAGTACTTTTGGCAGCAGAAGGCTGGTGTAAACTGGAAGTAGCTTCACTGAAGGCAGTGGGGTGATGCTGATTGACATCATGGATATAATTCCCACTGCCTGCAGGAGCCAAGTCTGAGGCAGCAGCAAAGCATGATGAGTCTATATTAGATCAGACATTAGCATGTTTGAGGAGGAGATGTGGATAAAAGAAGAGATGTAAATGGGAGAGCAGAGCAGTGTGTAAACATGTGGGGTCCTAGAGAAACCAGACCCATGGAAAGGCAGGAGGAAGTACAGAGGACAAAGAGTGAAGGACTGAGAAGTCTGATGGTCACAAAAGGCTGGCAGATATGTAAACAAAGGGTCATTAGAGTTAGCAAGGTATTGAAAGAGGAAATCTCAGTTAACAAACATCGCAGAACTTAGTAACAGGGGTTTGATAAAATATTGGGGAGATAGTAATTATTTTAAGCTTTACAATTTTGACAGGCAATAATCCATAAGCAGACAGGTTATTCAATGGAATAAATTGACAAAAGGTTTGGCTAAATGACCCCTCTTACATGTCTTGCAGCAATGCAATCTCTTCTGATTTATACCCATAAAGTCAGATGAAGATGTCCAACAGTTTCTATGAACCTCCCAGGTATGACAAGGAATACAACTCTTTAGATGTTGGAATAATTGGTGAAAGAACTGTGTTGTGCCTAGAGAATGTCTAGGGTGTATTTATATCTGTGTGTGGCAGGGTCATCCGACTGCACATTGGCCTGTGCACTGGAACTCAGTGAAGTTGAATGCATGAATCATGTCCTGGACTTGTTTAAGTTCTCTATATATTATTTCAATATGTATCAGTGATAAAGGTTCATCCACAGCCAGGTGTTGATAAAGTGCTCTGGTTTCTGTACTTCAGAATCATGCCTTTATACTTCTGTATCTTGAGGCTAGATAACCCACTTGGTAACTTTCCCAGGAGGCTTAGCCTAATTTAAAATTGTCTCACATCTCTGACCCTGTGTTTTCTTTCCTCCACACTGCTGTGAGACTTCAGTAGCACAAGTGCTTTTCTTTCAAGTCAGGGCTGGTACCTTCTGCAATGAATTGCAGGATCCCAAAACTGATAAAGGTGTCTTCCACCACTTGCTGTGGTAGTGTTTGACTAGGATCTCATAACAAGATAATCCTTCATTTCAGATAGTCATCTGGATTTTCTTCCATGATTTATAAAGGTAGATACCTCTAGAGAGTGCTTCCTCCTCCCATTGATATCCCTGTTGTTCGGTGTGTCTTAATCTCATCTATATTTACCTTCAAGAAGGTAATTACCTTCAAGAAGAATTACTTTCAATCGAAAATTCTTACTTCTCGGGGGAAAAGGGATTAATTTTTTTGAGGAAAAAGCAGAAACAAAAACACCTTTAAGTGTCACACATACATTTATTCTCCAGCCTGCAGAAGCATGTCTTGGAATATCAGGTTCCCACTTTGAACTCGTTCCATTTACAAGCTATAATCTGTGTTCTCTGAACATCCTCTGAAATTGCTCCAAGCAAGCTATTTCTGCATATCAAACTATTGGTCCATCTGTCCATCTGGCTCACTAAACTTCTTCCCAGCTTTTTTTTTTTTTTTTTTGGAGGGGGGGCGTGAGTGTTTTTTTCTATGTCATATCTGTGTGTCATCCTCAGGGAAAAATTTCTGCCTGCAGGTTAAATTGCCTGGAATACTTGGGTGAACAACAACAGGTCTGAGGACAAATGGAAGGGTGCTTACTTAAAAATATCAAGTGACTGTCTGTGGGAAATTGCTGCTGTTGTGACCATCTGTGTATTGACATATGTTTGCTATAGAGGGCTGAATCCAACATTCAGTGCTTCAATGGGAATCTTGAGCGCCCGAAGAATGAGCGGCTCAGCCGTCTACGCCTTGCCCAGGTCTGGGTAAGCCTCAGTGCTGAATTATACATGACGCCTAAACTGGTGCACAGGTGGGAGGGAAACTCCAAAGGACATTAAGTGAGGTGTGTTTGGAGCAATCAATGACTCCTTTAAAAAACAGAAGGAAAAAACCCCAACCAGAACAATCAATAAAGCAAAGAAAATTATGATTATCCTGTAATACCAGTAATAAAAACACTTGACAATCCAAATTGGAAGGGTGAAAAGTCTCATTTTGTCCATGAAAGCAGATTACAGTTTGCTTCAGAACATTACAAAGCACTGAAATTTAGAGTCAACACTTTCTTCTGATTGAGCAGCCACTTTAAATCAACTTGGCATGTAATCCTAAAAGAATTTATGGTTTTGAAAGGGGCAGAAAGGGTAAGGTTTTACTTTAATGAGTCTGGTGAAAGTCATGGACTGTGTAGTTGCTGCTTTGAAAGAGTGCACAACACTGTTTAAACAAAAAGAGTTGCTTATTTTTTTCTACATCTAATTACTGTTTTATGTTCTGCTGTGGCACAAAACTTTCCAAGTTATTGTGTCACAATTAACATCTTTCTTACCACCCAATTTTTCCTTAACAGTTATAACAATGAGACGTGGGCTTCAGGGGAGCCAAAGTCAGCCTGAAAAGTCTGTCTTTGATGTAAGCAGCAAGAAAGGTGTCTTTAATGGTGTTGCATGCCTGTACTTGCCTGAGAACAGAGTTACTGTTGCAAGTGAAATTATATATGAAAATAAACCTTAATGAGCCAGGGAGACAGGGTCCTGCACATGGGTTGGGACAATCCTTGTTATCCATACAGGTTAGGAGATGATGTGTTGGAAAGCAGACCTGAGGAAAAGGACGTGGGAGTAATTGTGAATGAAAAGCCAAACATGAGCCAGCTGTATCCTGGGCTGCATCACAAGTGTGGCCAGCAGATCGAGTGAGGTGATTCTGTCCCTTTTCTCTGCTCAGGTGAGACCTCACCTGGAATGCTGTGTCCAGCTCTGGAGCCCTCAACACAAGGAAGACATGGACCTTTTCAGCCATGTCCAACAAGCCACAAAAATGCTCAAAGTGATGGAGCATCTCTGCTATGAAGATTCACAGAATCACAGAATCAATCACAGAATGTTAGGAGTTTGAAGGGACCTCAAAAGATCATCTAGTCCAACCCCCCTGCCTGAGCAGGATCACCTAGATTAAAGCACACAGGAATGTGTCCAGATTGGTCTTGAATGTCTCCAGAGAAGGAGACTCCACAACCTCTCTGGGCAGCCTGTTCCAGGGCTCCGTCACCCCCACGGTGAAAAAGTTCCTCCTTATAATCAGATGGAACTTTCTATGTTCCAGATTGGAATCATTTCCCCTTGTCCTATCACTGGCCATCACTGAGAAGAGCTTGGATCCATCCTCCCGGCACTCACCCGTAACATATTTATAAATATTAATGAGGTCACCCCTCAGTCTCCTCTTCTCCAAGTTAAAGAGACCCAGCTCCCTCAGCCTGTCCTCATAAGGAAGATGTTCCACTCCCTTCATCGTCTTGGTGGCCCTGTGCTGGACTCTTTCAAGGAGTTCTATGTCCTTCTTGAACTGAGGGCCCCAGAACTGGACACAATATTCCAGATGTGGCCTCACCAGGGCAGAGTAGAGGGGGAGAAGGACCTCTCTTGACCTGCGAGCCACCCACCTCCTAATACACCCCAGGATGCCATTGGCCTTCTTGGCCGCAAAGGGCACATTGCTGGCTCATGGTCATCCTGATGTCCACAGGACCTCCAGGTCCCTTTCACTATGCTGCTGTCCAACATGAAACCTGAAATCACTTCAGCAGGACATCACAGCTTTCAGCATGCCATTTCCATGGGATACTTGCAAATCACCTTAATTTGCATCGCTGGTTTTGATCTTCCTGGTCTCATTTATTTCTTCTGTGATTATAAGGGCTGGGGAGGTGGGTTACTTTTCATTTTGAAGAGCTGTATTTAGACCACTCTTTCTCCTTCCTACACATGCTTAATTTAGGCATTGTATCACATAGCAGAGCACTGAAGTTTAGTTTTCTTCATATTCTTCCTTCCAGACAGTTCTGGGTACAATCTGAAGGTCCCTATGTCACAGTTCCAGTTTAGACACTCCTGAGTTTTAAAGCATTTATGAACTGGTATTTCAACAAAACAAGAACAACAACAAAATTAAATGTCATTAAAGAGAAAAGAAAGAGAGTTTGGGTGTTTTTCAAATCCAATATATATTTATAACAATCTGCATTGAAAAAGTGATAGTTATTACTAATGATAGCTTTTATTTTAAAATAAATTAACTTATTTTTTTCTTTGTTCATGGATTTTAGTAAACACCACTTGCTACTAAAGCATTTTATTAAATATTTTGGTCACAAAATTATTAATGGGAAGGAGGTTCACAGGTCTCTGTGTGTGTCTGGTCCCTTCTTGAAAAGGCAAAGAAAAATTAAAAACTCTCTTTCACATTCCAGTTAGAAGCTTTCCAGAGAGGCTGGCGTTCTTCATGATTGTTCCATCTGCTCCAATGAACCTCTTCACCAGCTCCAGGATTTCTGACTGGGCTCATGTGCCTATTTTCAACCTTAAATTTCTCTGCTAGGGTGTTTCCTAGGGAATTCACTTAAAAATGTAGGAGGTAATTCACACAGGAATCACAAATGAGCTAGGTAAAGGAAGTCCTCTGAGTTTTAAAATGCCTCTCTTGAGTCATGGTGTCTTCCAGAAGTAAGGAAAGAAGGCATTGCCTTTCCTCTTCTTTCTTCATCTGGGAGTTTGAAAGTCATGCATTTTGGAAATAATGAGAGTTCAAAGATTGCTGGGGCATTTATTTGCCTGTTGCTTCTCTGTGATCCTAGGGACCAGATCAGAGACATTTTGGTGCCTGGAAGTGTAGGGAAGTTTCAAAAAGACTTTAGTTTTCAGACACATGTTTCAGCATCCAGCAAACTTCAGATATTCACACTTAGGGTGCGTTCCAAAAAAAAAAAAAAAAAAAAAAGATTATCCAAACCCCACTGATTTCAGTATATGTTGACATTAAGAGAAGATTCTTCACTAAAAGGGTTGTCAACATGTGAAACAGGCTGTCAAACGAGGCGGTTAAGTGACCATCCTGCATGTATTTAAAAGATGGGTAGACAAGGTGCTTAGGGATATGGTTTCGTAGAGGACAGGTATGGCTGGACTTAATGGTCTCAAAGGTCTTTTCCTACCTAGTCATTCTGTGATTCTGTGATTCTGGGAATGAATTCCCTTCTAGACCATCTCACATGACCATTGTGAGCAGGGGAATTTGACCTCTATTCCTAGTTTCTTGAGTGAGCACAGAAATGGGGAGAATCTAATGGCAAGAACATGCATTTGAAAGCTTGTCAATATGTTGTCTTAAAGAGAATTACCAGGAGATAAAACTGTTTGTAAAGTAGGAAGGTGGACAAGTACTCTTAGTTGTCATATTTGATGCTTCTGAAAATATTATGTCTGATTTATTCTTTGGGCTCCACTTTTTTTTTTTTTTTTTTTTTACTGACATTACAATTTTTTACAGAAAATTTGCATTAAAAAAGAGAAAGAACAACTGGTTCTGCTGGTCTAGGCAATTTATTGAGCCAGAAGCTAATGAGACATGAATAAGGCCAGAAATGCACATCTTTTCTCTTCTTTAAACTTTCTGTCTTTTTGCTGCTTCTTATTTTTCTTCAGATATCAGCACAACTTCGCTGTGCTGTCAAAGTCTATGTATGATCACATGGCTAAAACCCAGCAAAAATCCCATATTTTATTCCTCTCTTTCTATTTCAATCTAAATGGATGGCTCTGGGTGAGAAAAAGGATTTGGTATTAATTTTCATGGTATTTATAAAACCTTTACTTCTCTCCTTCCTCACTCTGTAATGAGAGGTAAGGAGAGGAAAGGGAAAAAGACACAAAAAGGGAAAAGTGACAAGGGGGAAGGCAAAAAAGGGAAAAGGAAAACAAAAAGAAAAGGGGAAAAAAGAGGGAAAAGGGAAAGGGAAAGGGAATGGGGGAAGGGGAAAGGGGAAAGCGCCAAATCCAGACCTATTCAGAGCTGGTATCTACTTTTTAGCAGTTTTGAGGTTGTGCTTTTTTCTTTAAGGGATGTTGAAAAATTAAGAATTTGATCCAGCAAATAGTTTTTCAGCATAAGGAAAACAGTTTTACTGCCTCCTCAAGCCAGAATAAAACCAGACTTCTTTGCACTGCCCACCTCCAGTCACACTATCTTTCCTGGTCACCAGACCACGGCTCTACCCAACAAACAAGAAAACTTTATTCAAACAGGTAATGTCCCTACACTGATTCGCTGCAGAAGAGAGCAAGCATTAGTGCTGTCGTAGGGAGGGGAAGGAAAGGGAGGCTATAAAAGACAGAGAAAAAGCAGGAACCCTTTTGGGTAAACCCACACCTCAAAAAGTTTATATCATTATAAATCAGGACCTATGAGATGTTTCAAAAAGAAAACCAATTCTACCCAAAGTAGTAAATTTCCACTCAATTAATAGCATTTTCATTAAAAAATATCTGTAAAAATGAGAGATTTGCAAGGGAAAATGTACTTGCAGTTTGGACCATAGCCTAACTCATTTTTTTCCCACCAGAACACTTCAAGACGGTCTTCATTTAGCATTTCAAGTAGAAGTGTACAAAGCAATCTCACACATTTGGTTACACATACTCATGCAAAACTCTTGTAAGACCATGGATGTAGATTTTTATTTTTTTTTTTTACTTAGACTTATACATAAACTACATAAGACTTCAAAGTAATTTTAGGACCAAAATGATGAAGATTAAACTCTTCCTCACCACCTCAAACAAATCCAGAGAGTAATACTAATGTCTCCTCAGTACACACTCTGAGTAAAACCTGTGATTTTCTCTTGTCCTTACAGTCAGAGAAAATTGTAACTCACTGGTTTGCAATATTGCTGTGGTTTTGCAGTATAATTAATACTCTAAGGAAACATACGCTGTGAGAATCTCTTCTAGAAACTGACCTGGCAGATGACCTCCATGTAAGATATAAAGTAAAACAATATCCACTTAGCTGATAACTAAAGCTGATAGAATAAGTAACTCTGACATAATACTGCTCACAATAAGCAGGAAAGGTTCCAGATTGGGCAAATAAGTAGGCAGGGTGTTTAGACGCTTGCCCCTACCACTGATGCATCTTCGGATCCTCCTGAGTACCATGGCAAGCCATCACTGTGCATCATGGAGAAGCCACATAATGGATTATGGTGACCCCTGCGTAACTCTGGTGGAATCCAAGATGCTCACACTATGGCTTAGCTCAATACCCTCTGTGGGATACAACTGTTTATAGTCTGGTGAAAATGCAGAGAAGGAGCCTTAAAAGCTAGTGTAGCCCACTCTTGTGCCTGGGAAGTTTTTCTACCTTGTGAACTTTATTGATTTTGGCCACAAGAGGTGCTATCACCAGGGTGCAGTGTGGCTTAAAAAATAAAATTAAATTTAAAAAAAAAGAAAGAAATTAAAACATGAGGTTCCTGTAGCAACAGAATAAACTCAGACCATTTCTTTTTCCAGAAATGCTGGGGTATTTTGCACCCATAGATGCTGTTCACACTCTTTATGACAATGGTAAATGATGTGTGTTAAAGTGGATTAAAATAAATACTCAGAGGATGAAGAGGCTGGTCAGAATCATGACCTGATAATACTGATTAATTGTCCAGAGTTGATTAAACACAGATTGTGTTGCTAGCTGTAACACTTTTCTCTTTAAAAGCACTAATCTTGAAAAATGCTACTTATATCCTACATTTTATACCTAGGAATTTTATCTTTGATTTCACTAGTACATAAAGAAGGGGAAGGTAGAATTGAAAACTTTCTATGATCCCAACCACATTATTAGGATCAAGCTTCAGTTCTCACCTCCCCATGTCAGATATTTGAACCTCACCCAGGTAAGACTGACAGCTCATACCTGTGTGTCCTATTCACTATCCCCCAGACCCACTGGAAATTTTATGGAGAAGTCCAAATTTGCGTGAAATGTCAGGTCATCAACTTGTTTTGTTTTTTAATGAAAACGCAAAAACGAAAAACCAAAACCAAACCAAAACAAAAAAAAAAAAAAAAAAACCACACCAAAAAAACCCCAAAACATCAAGAACTTTTAAGTCAGAGCAAGCCTGGGCGACGAAATGATGTCATGCAAAGACCGAAGGAGCGGTGGCAGCTCTCTAAGCTGGGGCATTGCCTGCGAAGCATCGCTGGGATCTCTGGTGGCTTATGGAGCTGGTAGGAGTTTTCGTTGTAACAACATTGCCACCTAGTGCTTCCGAGGTACAGTTCAGCCAGGCCTGGGAAATTACGTGTTAGCAGCCAAAACAGGCATTAATAAAGATTATTTGACAGGTTTCTAGTATTTTATAGTGAATTGATGCGTGAATTGCAGTGGTTGTTTTTGGGCGATCCACCTTGGTGAAAATGGGTGTAAAGTGCTCCCAGAAAGAAAGGTGTTAACATTGTTCTC